>CANXYC010202251.1:0-12068 GCA_948193065.1 Aleurites moluccanus | reverse complement strand
ACCTATTCTGGGGAGTATGGTACAGACCCCAATGACTTTATTTAGAGGGTAGATAGGGTTGTTAGGAAACTACCATGTTCAGATGCCAGGATTATTGAACTGCCAGGCTTGTTATTTGTGGGGGATGCCTCTATATGGTTTGATGAGCATATTGATGCCAATATCCATGGTAATGACCCGATCACCTGGGAAGAGTTCAAACAGAAACTGATGGATGAATTTCTACCAGCATGAACCAGGGACAAGAATATTATGAGGTTTGAATAGCTCAAACAGGGAAATCTCAGTGTCACTGATTATGCTAGAGAGTTTAGGAGACTGAACAAGTATGCTAGACAGATAGCACCTACAGATCTGATTGGTCGGTTTAGGAGAGGTCCGCATGCTTCACTACATAACATACTGTTAGCTGGACAATATACTACTTTGGGACAGATTATTGATGCAGCTACATAAATGGACACTAAATATAAAGAGGAAAGAATAGAGAAATACATAAGAAAGAGGAGCAGAGGGGGAGAGTTCCCTAGATATAGAGAGGGATCATCCCAAACATGTATGGTTAGGCCTACTCAGAGGCAGTTTCAGACACTCTCAGTTCAAAGTCAGAGGAGGGATGTTTCTCGGGGAGGCAGGATGAGACCACCTACCCTAGTATATTCTAAAGAATCTAGCAAACCAGTACAACAGATTCCAGAGATACCACCATGTGAGTACTATGGAAAGAGGCATGCTGGTGAATGCAGGGCTAGAACAGTAACATGTTTTAAATGTGGGCAGTTTGGTCACTATTTGAGGGAGTGTCTTATGAGAGATCCACAGCAGACTGGTTCAGTGGCATCTCAGCCTACTGTACAGATGAGTAGAGGAGGAGCTGGTAGAGGTAGACCAGCAGGATGGGATCAGCCAACTGCACAACCACTTGCAGGGCGAGGTCAGGGGAGAATTTTTGCCATAACCCCACAGCAGGCCCAGGGACTTCATGATACTATAGTAGGTATGGTTCATATCCATGATATTGAGGCATACACATTATTTGATTCTGGTGCCACACACTCTTTTGTGTATTTTGTGTTTGCTAGGAAAGTGGGGTTAGTTAGAAAACCTTTATTGATGCCCTTAGAGGTAGCTACTCCATTGGGAAAAAATGTAATTGTGGGCTATAGATATAGAAATTGTCCTGTGAGGATAGCTGATAGGGTGTTACTTGCAGACTTGATTGAGTTACCAGTACTGGAATTTGATGTGATTTTGGGTGTGGACTGGTTAACTTTATACAAGGCCATCATTGATTGTTCTTTGAAACAAGTAGAATTTAGACTGGATGGGTAGGAAAAGTTTATGTTTCAGGGAGAGAAAAATAAGAAAATGACAGGGCTTATCTCAGCTATTCAAGCACAGAGATTGTTAAGGAAAGGGTGTATTGCCTACTTAGCATCAGTAGTGGACACTATAAAGGTACCTAAGGAGTTAGAACATATTCAAGTGATACAAGAATTTTTAGATGTTTTTCCTGTAGATCTTCCTAGATTACCACCAGAAAGGGAGATAGAATTTGAAATTGAAGTGTATCTTGGTACAGATCTGATATCCATTCCTCCATACAGAATGACACCACCAAAGTTAAAAGAGTTGAAAGTACAGTTATAGGAACTGCTTGACAAAGGTTTTATCAGACCCAGTAGTTCACCTTGGGGAGCTCTAGTGTTGTTTGTTAAAAAGAAAGATGGGACACTAAGGATGTGCATTGATTACAGACAGCTGAATAAGGTGATAGTGAAGAGCAAGTATCCATTGCCCAGGATAGATGATTTGTTTGATCAGTTATAGGAAGCCTGTTATTTCTTCAAGATTGATTTGAGATCAGGGTACCATTAGTTGAAAATCAAGGAGTATGTTTCAAAGACTGCTTTTAGAACCAGATATGGACACTATGAATTTCTGGTGTTACCATTTGGGCTGACTAATGCATCTGTAGCTTTTATGGATCTGATGAACAGAGTGTTCAAGACCTATTTGGATAAGTTTATCATTGTCTTCATTGATGATATTCTTATCTATTCTAGGAGTAAGGAAGAACATGAAGAGCATCTTAGGCTCACATTGCAAATTTTGAGGGAGCATTAGTTATATGCCAAATTTTCAAAATGTGATTTATGGTTAACTGAGGTAGCATTTATGGGACATGTTATTAGTAAAAATGGCATCAAAGTTGATCCTCAGAAAGTGGAAGCAGTATGTAATTGGCCACGACCCACTACAATGACTGAGGTGAGGAGTTTTGTAGGATTAGCTGGGTATTATCGGAGATTTGTTAAAGACTTCTCAAAGATAGTTGCTCCATTGACCAGGTTGACTAGATAACAGGAAAAGTTCCATTGGATTGAAAATTGTGAGAAGAGTTTCCAGACTCTTAAGACTTGTTTGACTACTGCTCCAGTGTTGACACTACCTACAGAGACTGGTACATTTGCTATATATTATGATGCATCTAGAATTGGCCTAGGATGTGTGCTGATGCAGGATAGGAAAGTGATTGCTTATGCTTCACGACAGTTGAAGAAGCATGAAGTGAATTATCCTACCCATGATTTGGACAGCAGTGATCTTTGCTTTGAAGATTTGGAGACATTATCTTTATGGGGTCAAATGTGAAATATATATAGATCATAAAAGTCTTCAGTATCTACTACAGCAGAAAGAATTGAATTTGAGACAGAGACGATGGGTTGAACTGTTAAAAGATTATGATTGTCAAATTTTATATCACCCAGGGAAGGCTAATGTGGTAGCTGATGCACTTAGCAGGAAATCTATGTGTAGTTTAGCACATGTGACTGTTACAGAAAAACCTTTGGTGCAGGAGTTTAGGGAATTTGTAGCAATGGGATTAACTTTGGATTTTGAATTACAGGGATAGGAACAGGTGTTGATAGCACAATTTTAGGTTAAACCATTGTTGTTGGATGATATAAAGAACTCCCAGAGCAAAGATGCACAATTAGTGAGGATTATAGAGTTAGTTAGTGAAGGTACGGCTCCTGAATTTACAGTTAGGGACAATGTATTGAAATGTAATGACAGATTATGTGTACCTAATTGTGATGGGTTAAGAACATAGATTATAGAGGAGATCCATTATGCTCCATACACCATTCATCCTGGAGTGACAAAGATGTATCATGATCTGAAGAAGCATTATTGGTGGCCTAACATGAAAGGTGACATAGCTAAGTTTGTGTCTACTTTTTAGCCTATCAGCAGGTTAAGATGGAACATCAAAAGCCATCTGGTTTATTATAGGAGATTCAACTACCAGAATGGAAATGGGAACAGGTAACTATAGACTTTGTGGTTGGATTGCCAAAGACATAAATAGGCTATGATTCCATTTGGGTAATAGTAGATCAGTTAACTAAATCAACTCACTTTTTGGAAGTAAAGAACACTTATACAGCAGTTCAGTATGCCTAGCTATATGTTGATAAGATTGTCAGACTGCATGGTGTGCCATTGGTAATAATTTCTGATAGGGGTACTCAGTTTACTTCTAGATTTTGGCAGAAATTTCAAGAGGCTTTGGGTACTAAGCTACATTGCAGTACTGCATTTCACCTACAGATAGATGGTCAGACAGAAAGGACTATTCAAACTTTAGAAGATATGTTGAGACTCTGTGTGATGGATTATAAGGGCAGCTGGGATCATTATCTGTCATTGATAGAGTTTGCATATAACAACAGTTACAACTCCACCATTGATATGGCACCATATGAGGCACTGTATGGAAGAAAGTGTAGATCTCCAATATGTTGGATAGAACCTAGAGAGAAATAGTTAGAGGGCCCTAATTTAGTTAGAGAAACAATGGAAAATGTGCCCATGATTAAGGAAAGAATTAAGACTGCCTTTAGTAGGCAGAAGAGCTACGTTGATCCTAAGAGAAAGGATGTGCAGTTTAGTGTAGGTGATCATGTGTTCCTTAAAATCTCTCCAATAAAGGGAGTTATGAGATTTGGAAAGAAAGGAAAGTTGTCACCTAGATATATAGATCCTTTTAAGGTTCTAGACAGGGTAGGAAATGTATCCTACAGATTGGCACTACCTCCAAATATGGGATATGTGCATCCAGTTTTCCATATTTTTATGTTGAGGAAATATGTATCAGATCCATCCCATGTTCTTCAGCTATAGCATGTAGAGTTAAATGAGGATTTGGCTTATGAGGAAGTACCAGTCAAAATAGTTGATCAGCAGATTAGACAACTTTGCAACAAGAGCATTCCTATGGTTAAAGTCTTATAGAGAAATAGGACAGTAGAGGAACGTACTTGGGAGAGCGAAGTTGAGATGAGGCTCATATACCCTTCCTTATTTCATGAGTCAGGTTACTATTCTACTTTATTATATTAAGTAAATTCAAAGATGAATTTAATTGTAAGAGGGTAGAATGTAACACCTCAGTTAAGGCTTAGAACTTGAGCTCTAAAAGGCAAACCTAGGAAATGTTTGTTTTGTTTAAAAGCTATATGCCAATGCATGTTTATGCTTAAATTGAATGTATATTCATGTTTTAGGAAGTATTATACATGTAAAAGTGCTTTTAAGGTTGTTAGGAAGAAATTGGGAAAAATTGAGTTTTTAGTGAATTAGGGGCAAAATGGTCATTTCACACCCCTTCGAGTTTTATGGAAATTAACATGATATTTAAAGTTAGAAAAGAATATTAGGACATGAAAATGATGATATTTTATTTATTTGAAGTTTTGCTGGAGAATTAAACCCGGTTGAAAATAATTTCTGGCAAGCTGCTCGATTCAGGTGCTTCATTTGAACTAAGGGCAATTTGGTCTTTTCCTTTGGAATATGGACTTATATGGTGTATCCAACCTTATGGTATCATTTTAAGCTTGATTAAATCTAACCATTGGATGAAATGATGAAGAAATTGATGGTTGGATGGCTAGGTTTCACCATTTATACCATAAGCCTAATGTATGGAATCATATCTTTGATATTTAGTTAGATTTTTCCCACCACTTCACCATTCTCATCTTCCTTATCATAAATCACTAACCATTTTCTCTTTCTTCCTCCATTAATGGTTCGACCACCTTGAAGAAACACTAAAGCTTATGGTTTTCTTCCAATTTTTTATAGAAACTAGTCAATTCCATCCTTGTAAACACAAATATAACCTTAGATTTTAAGGAAAAACAAAAAAAAAAGCTAAGAATCAAAGCTTTGAAGTTTTTGAAGAACTTTTGGTAAGTTTTTGGTTTTGTGATTCTTTTGATTCAAATATGATTATAAGGTGTTTTTTGATGTTTATTAGTGTTCAAAACATGTTTTGGATGGATGAAATTCAAAAAGTTGGAATGAAACCCTAATAGGAAGAACTTTGAATCAAAGTGATGTTTTGATGAATCTTTTAGTTCAAATGATGTTTATTTGATGTGTATGATATGAATTAATGGTTAAATGATTGAAACAAATCCATTTGGTTAATATTCCATTTTGGTTAAAATGATGGTGATGAATAATAATGTTTGATTTTGATGTTTAACAGGTTTAAAATGCTTGAATGATATGAAATTGATGTGTTTAACATGAATTAATGGTTAATTGATGGAAAGAAATTGAATTGGAAGGATTATTGGTTTGGGCGAAATTTTGAGGTGTTTGGAAAGTGATTTGTGCTTTGATATTTGATAGGTATTTATGGATGAATGTTATCCATTTGATGTGTATATATGTTGTATAATTGATTGGTGTTGAAAAATGGATGAATGGAATGATTTCCATTAAGGTGGAACTATATTGACTTTGTTACTTTAAGGTGTTAGACTAATGCAATTGAAGAATTAAGGTTTGAATATAGTTTAATGGCATGAATGATGGAAATGTATAAGTTCAAATGTGGAAAGGTTGAATGATATAAGTATTTGGAAGGCTTACTTGATATTTGATGTATGTTTAGTATGAAATGTTGAATCAAGTGTTTGGAAGTTCTTAATATAGTATATAAGTAATGGATATATGTAATGTGAATGAAATATGATGATAGAAATGCATTTGATGCATAAAAGGTATGAAAAGTGTTAAAAGTATGAAATAGGGCCTTTGGTGTATAATATGTGTTTATGAATGATGTTATACCTTAATATGATATGATATGTGTTTTGATATGAATAGTAATGAGTATAAGTATTATCAGGAGTGATTTGGTTATTACAGGGGAAAGTTCTCAAGTGAGAGCCACCGCCGGCGAGTCGCGGGCTGGCTAGGTTTACTTGGGAAAATATTTTGGAAATTTTGTCAGAGGTGAGTCTATATATATGATTCATGCATTATTCATTCATAAGTCATGAATTTATGCATATGAAATGATATCCATGATTGAAAACCATTAATGATCCATTTTTGGGCAGTTTTGCTAAAATGACCTAAAACAACACTGTTGAAATGCCTAAAACTGGCCTAAATTTTGTTTCTATATAAAATTCATTCTAAAAGGCTTTTTGATGTCAAATCAAGCCCAATTGTCTATTATATATATGTACTTATGATTTTTATAAAGAAAATGCCATGAAAATACTGATTTCAAGGCAAACTAGAAAGTGCCTAAAAAATGAGAAACGAACCTTTAATTTATAGGTGTCAGTTACGCCGGCTCAACTGGGCCCCGGAGGCCAAAATTTTCACATTGGGCCAAATTATTCCTTTGACGTTTATAATGTTATACAACATCATTAAAGTCATATTTGAGACTTTATATTGATATATTCATGATATATGAGACATTTGCATATAATATGTTATAACAGGACTACTTCGATGGTGTAGTTATAAATCCATTGGCTGTGTACACAGATATATGCTATGACCTCTGCTAGGGAGGGGTAAATTCCCTATAGTATGGTAGGATGTGGTCAGAAATGGATGATTGGAGGAATATGTGAAGGAAGAGAAGTGAAGTAACAGCTTATGATATGATATGTTATCCTGTTATATTATATGCATTATGGTTCATGATATGTATTTCATGATTTCATCACCAGTATTCATATTTACAGATCATTAATGGATAGATGTGAATGTTCATGAATAATATTGCATACTCATATATATTGATTCACTGAGTATAATCTTATACTCACCCCCTCAGTGATTATATGTTTTCAGGACCTCGGTGAGGCAGTCATCCATTGGCTACATTACCATCAGCCTTGAATCACAAATGTATGTATTGAGATCACTTTTATGTATAGAAGTTCCTTGGTATATAATGTATATAGGGCTTGGATTGGCTAAGAGTATAATGTTAAATATAATCAAAATGTTAACCAGATATGATATGAAAATGTTAATGATGTACATATATGATATGAGAAATGAATGTAAATTATGAAGTGCTTATTGAGTTGTGATTGATCAATGGAGGTTAAAAGGGGATGTTACTATATTGGAAATGTAATTTTTATGTATTACGGATAGCTTAAGTCAGAGTTATAAAGGAAACTCTGTCAGTTTTTCTGTGAGAATATTATGATGATTTTAAAAAAAAATTATTCCCTAAAATGTATCACTTGTTAAGCAATGATTGTAAAAGTAAAGTAAAAGTAAAAGCATGGGTTCTTCGAGGTACTGGTCGTCTTGGCATTACCCATACCCTAGGACCTTCATTGTCTAAAATTGGGTCGTGACATTGGTATGAAAGGTTGAGCAATTTTCTCCTTAAAAATGATTTTTCAAAGGAAAAAGTTGATACAACTTTTTTTTATTAAGCGTGAGAAGCAAGATATTTTGATTATTTAAATATATGTTGATGATATCATTTTCGGAGCTACTAATGAAAAGCTTTGCAAGCATATTTTACATGTGAGCTAATTTACATATTGGAGAAAGATTGGGAAGAAAACATGGAAGTTACTGTCTTTGAGCAAGTTTTCATTATTGAATGTGGAGTAGAAGCTGGCCCTATAAAACTGATCCATACCATTCTATCCCCACCATAAAATTGGCACTACGAGAAGATTAGTCTACCTTGAAGCCGAGCTAGAGTCATCCAAGTCCAAGTCAGTGTCATTCGAGTTTGAGTCATTCAAGTCATTATATTCATGTCCTAGTTTCTGAGTTTGTAAAAGACCTTTTTGGTCTTTCTTTTAACTTTGAATGTTACCCATGCTAATGGGTCTTTTTTATTATAATAAAATGCTCACATTCTCCTCTTATCTTCCTTTGTCAAACTTTCCATTTCTTGCATTTAGTCAGAATGAGACATTAAAAAGAAAATAAAAGGAAAAAGGAAAAATAAAAAAGAATTAAATAATTTTGGCACAAAATTCACATCATGACTTATTTTTCAAAGAATTCTAGTGATTTGTTTTGTATGGAAACCTAATGACATAACAAAAAATAGATTCAAACATTGCAAAAATCAACTTCCCTCCACACTCTGACTGGGGCAACACCTTATTCCCCAGTTTGTGGCATGAAAGTAGCTCTTCTAATTGAGTTGCAAATTTGATTTACTAGGGTTATGCATGAAAGTCAACTAGATGAAATAGAATGGATCAGAGGATATCATGATTAGTTGAATGCCTTGTTATCATATTCAGGGTTATGAATAGAGGCTTGCTAGATATTTCAACAAAAGGGTGACTGAGAGAGGGTTAGAAGAAGGAAACTTGGTCTTGAAGGAAATCAAAACTCCAATTCATGATCCAAGGGGAAAATTCCAACCTAGCTGGGTTGCTCCATACATACTCAAGAATATCATGTCCGGCGGAGATCATGTCCGGCGGAGGTGTCATACTTATGGACTTGAATGGAAATAAATTTTGGAATCCCTACAACCTAGATCAGCTTAAAAGATATTTTGTGTAATGTAATAAGTTATATAAATAAAACTACGAGGACCTGATTCTCCTAAAGAAAAATTAATTATGTAAAAGTATTACAGAGATACATAGGCAACCCACTTTGGGTACGGTCCAAAGTATAATAAAAATATCATTTTTTTTGTGCCAAAGTTAATTGACTCTTCTCGCTAAGTTGAAAACTTGCAAAGATGGCTTAGGCAAAAATTAGAGCAGCTTAGCTAGTTGAAAACCTGAAATGGTGGCTCGGGCAAAAATTAAAGCAATAAAAAAAAGGGAAGAAAAAAGAATAAAAGAAAAGAATAAAAGAAAAAAGAAAATTAAAGAAAAAATGTCTCACGCAGACTATCATATCTGACAAAGTCATAAATCATCATCCCATTTATCGTGATTTCCTATCTCGTTTCAATCATTCAAGTCAAATTCATGTCTCGTTCATTCCCATTCAAAAAAATCAGTGTCATAAGTAAAAAATCAGTTCCCGTCTCATTTTATTCAAATAAAAAAGTCCAAACCAATATCAAAATATCAAAGTCAAATAAAATCATATATAATCCTAAGAGGACAGAAGCAAAACATAAATGCAAGAATCCTAACTACAAGTCCTCCTAGGATGGATATCTCTGTCATCGCTTAAGTCATCTGAGTCATCATCAGCCAGTCTCTTCCTAAGTGTTTTATTAGAAGCTTTATTTACAGTCATCGTCTCTGCACCTCTAGTGTTAGCAGTCTTCTTGTCTTTCTCCATCACCTCTGTCACTCCACCAGCTGATATCTCTGTAGCAGTCATAGCTCCTTCATCCATCTCTATCTCTGCCTTCAACTAATTTATTAAGGTGGATCACCTAATCTTCTCAGTAGGCCAAATCGAGGTAATGAACCAGGCATCATATCTCTCTAACCAATTTGACAAACTAGTTGGTCTAACAAAGTGCATAGAACTCCTCCAGCCATTCATTATGGCTCAAGCCACAGCATCATTTATCACAGATGTAGGGAAAAAAGCTTTATTTGGTGGAATACCCTGTGACTGACCCATCTGCCTCAAAATCTGGGTACCCTGATAGAAGGTGGTCAACCCTATACCTATTAAATACACCATCCTATAGCCAAAACTCATCGTCATGAAAGAACCAATCTCATACCAAGGGAAATACCATAAAATATTATATGAATCCAATTCCAACAGCCAAGCAGTCCACTCTCTCTGTGAGTCAAAGCAGATCAGGGTCCGGGCATGCAGTACCTAGTAGTTAAATAAGGTAACCTATCTGGAGGACTAACTACCTAAAGATGATCCTTTAACCAAACCTAAGTCATCCCAAAACATAAGTTAGAAACCATAAGGGTTAAACAAAAAAAGAACCAAAAGAAAAGATAAAAGTGTCACAACCTGAAGAATGACCAGGACCACTACACTCTATAGTTAGCATCCAAACTAAGAAGGGTCTCAGCTAAAATCAGACTTGCTATAGTCCACTCCTGCTCCATTTGAGCACCAACTCCACTATCTCAATATCTCCCTAGCCAAGAGTATTGAAAAATAGACGTCTAGCAGTTAGACAAAAAACCAATGCAAACATCCTGAGCTTTTGCCTTCTGAGATCCTCAAGGTCTTGAAACTCAGTAATCACTGCAGTGAGGTCAACTTTATCTCCATGAACCATGGAAATAGCCAAATCATGTCCCAGACTAAGCAATTTCCTAAAAGGTAGGAAATGCCCAATCCTAGACTCCGTAACAACCAAAGTAGCATCCAGGTTGCTGCCCAGAAAAACATTGAACTCCTCAAAGATGGGGCACAACTCCTCTATACTAGCTCTAAAGTGGAATACATAGTCAACAAGATCCCAAAAGTTCACACAAGTATCCAGAAAGTACCAACCCACTTTTACTCCCCTCAGAGTCAAAGCAGAACTAATCCCATACCTACCTAAATTCATCCGGTTAACCTTATCCAAGTTCTTGGTCCATAGGAACATATAATGACTGAAGTAGGGTTCCATTGGGAAACAATATTAACTCAAGAAAGCAGAGAGAATTCAAAAAAAAGTTTGAAAAGAAAAAGGAAGAGCCAAGAATGATTTTCGTAGAGTAAAAAGGACTATATATAGGCAAAAAAACTTATTTGGAACGAACTAGGCTTTGATGGCAGCCTGCTGACAACACTGCTAGCTTCATAAGTTGCCTTTGGTGGTAGCTCCTTTTCATGGTGGCGACAGCAGCCTTTTAGCTTGATAACAGCTCCTCTTTATGGTGGCAGCAGCAACCTTTTAGCTTGATAGTAGCTCCTCTTGTTTCTATTGGCAGCTCTACTTTCTTGGGTTTTAAGCTGTAGAACATCACAATAGAATTCTCGGGCATTTTTAGGACATGTATTATATAATTTTAAGCACGATCTTGCATCAAAGTTGCATATAATTGTGCACAATAATGCAAAAACATTAGTTGCATAAAAATCCATTAAAAAAAGAGGGTGCATAACCCTCATAGTATGCATACATCAATCATCCATAAAAATATAAACATCATTACATCTCAAAAGTCTAGAAAAATGTTCAGAAAATAAAAAGCATAATCAGAATCTTAGCCTCTCCTCCTCCGACAGTGAGGATCCTCTTACCGACGGACATGTCTGTCAACCTCTATTTGAGTAAATAAGGAAGTGATAGCCATCTCTATCCGATGCCCCATCTGATAAGTTCACCGAATATAACCAACTAGGACCTGTATTGATACAGTGAACAAAATAGGCAACATAAATTACTAAAGGATCATTTTTGGAGGTAAGAAAAGACGTATATTATAATATTCTTAGGGAAGTCTGGGGCAAGAGGATGAACTTTATCCGAAACATGGTAAATCCTTATTTGACTGTCGCCTCTTATTGTCACACCCCTCACTATAGGGCTGTGATGGTCCTAGGGCATGGGAATAACTTACATACCAGTACCACGAAGAACCCAAGTTACATGCTTTCATTTCATTTAATCATTTTATGACATATTTTTTTTTTCAAAAACACTTTGAGTTTACAGAAAATTGAACAGAGTCTCCCCTGTAATATTAACATTGCCCAAATAGAAAACATAATAAAACACTTCAAATATCAATATCAAACCCCTTTTCAACCTCCAAACACAACTCAAAATGCATAATCTATATCAACTCATGTAACATGTTCAT
>CANXYC010202107.1:0-13919 GCA_948193065.1 Aleurites moluccanus | reverse complement strand
TAAATATTCAACTTTAAAAGAGTATGTAAATAATGTACAGAATAGAAGTTCCATGGTACTGTAGATATATGTTGGCATGTAGATATAAGTTTGAGCTTGCATCTTGATAGTTTTTGTTTAATGATGATATAATGAATGTATATGATATGTTATATATAGAAATGATAGATTATACAGATATATACATGTATTGAGATGTTGATGGAGATCCAGAGGGATCCTTGTATTGAGAATGGTTGTGGATGATTATTAGAAGTGTTGATTTACTTGTTTTATTTTTGGGCATAGCCATATTATAGGGGAGATGCTGTCGAATTTTCTTCAGCATTCTTAAGCTAATAAAGCTGTTTATCTGATTTGCATGCCATATAGTATAGTTAATTGGGTTCTTCAAGGTACTGGTAGCTTATGCAACACCCGTACCCTAGGACCATTGTGACTCCCGAGTTAAGTCGTGACAGTCCACTTTAATATTATAGTGGTATTGCTTCACGAAAGCATTACAAATGTCGTCTCAAATTTTCTTGAAATTTGCATCCAGGTCGACAAACCACCTCATAGCGGTACCAGTGAGAGACTGTTAAAACAACTGAGCAAGAATCTCGTTGTCAACACCAAGAGGAGTCATTACCCCCACATATATTTTCAGGTCGATCTTGGGGTAAGTGGTGCCATTGAATTTATCCATGATAGGTATTTTGAACTTGGAATGGAGCCTAGCATTGGGAAATAGGGCTAATGCATCCACGTCAATCAGATCGTCGTATTTCTTGAGATTTTTAAGGGTCCTCTCTATGGCTTCAAACTTTTCCATTAATTTTCTTGCCTCAGTTACGGTAGGATCTTCTCTTTCCTAAAAAAGATATGGAGAAGAGGCTGGTGTGGTGTGAGAGGTGAAGTGGATGGCTGCAACTTGGACATTATCAGGGGCTTTCCCATTATTAGTTAGGCCAATAATAGGAGGAGCTGAAGTAGAGGGGTTAAGGTTTTGAAAAGGTGAAGGAGTGGCAGGACTTTGTTTAAATATCCCTTTAAATTCTTACATGATTAATTGGAATTATTTATTGAGTATCTTAGTGAACATATTTTATTGGGCCTCTAGAGCAGCTTGAAAGGTTTCCTCTTGTCTATGGAGGATGGTGGTGAGCAAATTGTTCATGGTGTCAAAATCAGTTTCATCAGTCATTGGTACCTTGAATGGAAGAAACATAGAGGAGTAAGATTCATTAGAAAAGGTAGAAAAAATGCGGGTCTGATATGCATGATGGTAGGTTGCATTCATTAAAAGGGGTGCAAGTCAGTGTTTATAATATATGGTTTTTAGTTTGGGGTGTAGGTCTGAAACACTTGGTCTTTTGGGTACACGGTCTTCTAATCGGTGGGTGAGGTTTACTAGTTTGGTCGGGTATTGTGAATACTGATTTTTTACACCCATTAGCCTTATGCCAAGCTGAACAACACTAACTGGAATCCGAGCCATTCACGGACAGACTCAGAAGACATCAGAGTGGGCCCGAGCCCTCGCTGCCATCCTAGGGGAGAGGTAATGCCACCCTCTCTAGGGGCGGCAGCTTGGGTTACCACTCTGGGCAGTCCGGTGGCACTTTTTCTTCATGCCCATGGCAACTTCAATTTTTAGCATATTTTCATCAATTCCACATCAAAAAATAATGAAACCTAACCCCCTAAGCCTTTATTATAAATATAGAGCCTCCCTCACCTAGTTCTGGGCGCCGAAATTATTTTAGGTTGAGTTGTCACTAGTTGATATCTTCTTTTCTCCCTCTTTTACCTATCTTTCTTGTTTCTTTAGTTCTCTTTGATATAAAAAAGGACAAAATTAGGACATGTAGAGCCTCAAAATTAATTTTTAATTAATCTAAAAAATTAATCTGGTTTTTTTCTAAGAAAATTGTCAAGTCAAAGAGGAATTTCGCTCCGAAAAGGTAGTCTGATCGCCTTTCCTTCCTCAAATCATTTCACAAGGTGGAACTTCGTTTCGGAAAGGCACTCAGACCGTTGCCTCCTCGAAGAGCAAGAAACAAGGTACCAATTCCTAAACTTGGTCTTTTTTTTTTCCTTTTTTTTTTATAATTCTGTTTAAGGTTTTTTAAATTTGTCTCTTCTCTCCCTTTCTTTAATTTGGTAAAGCATCAAAATAAAGAACAAAACATGATAAAATCGGGCATAAAATCATACCAACTCCCTCACAAGAAGAAAGAACTGCGTAGGTTTTGTTTCCTGTTCCAAGGGATACTCAGGTAAGCTATTTCAACGCTACAAATATAAAAATATTAGAAAATCATTTTTTCCCAATTTACATTACTTATTTGCTTGTTTTATTTTCTTTTCTTTAAAATTAGACTTTTGGGGAATGTGTGATCAACCTAGAATCCATAAGGGTTAGAGTTGATATCCCCTATTTTGGGATTTTTAATTGTAATAATTAATATATTTTATTGCTTTCTTTACTTTAAATCGATTTATTTATTTTATTAATTAATTAATTAATTTATTCATTTATTTTATATGTCATTCTTTAATTGTTCATAAAAAATTGCTTTAAGTCAAATTTAAAATTAAAAGCCAAGTTCAACAAAAAAAAACCTAGTTCCCGAATCCAACCTGATTCGAAGGTCTAGTGCATTTTAATTTGGGATAAGATTGGAGTCACAAATGAGTTTTTACCTTAAATTTTTCCAACAAAAATAATTTAAGGTGGCAACTCTCCAATCCATTTTAAAAAATCAAAATCAAAGTGAAATTCACAAAAAAGGTGCGAATGTCGCCTCAATAGTAAGAAATTACTCAAATGAGCATTCTGATTCCAAGCGGATCGGACGAGATGCCCGGGTGAGGCCTCATAGTTGGTGACTCCACTGGGGACATTTCTTTTTTTTTTTTTTTTTCTAAAAAGAGTAAGTGGACTACCAATTGGTTGAAAAAACTTTTCAAAAAAAAAAAAAAATAAATAATAACTTTTACTTGACTTTTAGTTTAACTTTGATTTTCATACATCACTATATAGACTTTGTGTCCAACACAACCAGTTACAAAGTTGAACCTTTGGATAGCAAGTAGCATTGATCTGACAACTCTCTTTTAGTATGTTGAGAGATAGTAAAAGCATCCACCCCGAGACTAATCTTTAATCTTTTTGAAGTGTAACGAGCAGTCATACTGTTGGACCCAAGCGAAACTCATTGTTTCATATGTGGTTAGGTATATCACTGCTCTAGTGTGACAGGTACCCAATATCCAAACCACCCAAACCCATTTCTTGTAATGAATTCAGATCCAGACCCTAGGTCCCATGATCCATACTAATGGGAATCTTTGATCTTATACTCATGAAATAGTTTTCTTCTTCATATACATACATACATGTATAACCATGCATTCATAATTTATGGACTAAGAACCAATGAGTCAATGGTCAACCCAAAACCAAAAGGAGCCTGAAAATTAAGCCTATTAAATCATCTTCAGTCTTTCAAGCCTTGAACCCTAAAGTTTTGAGAAGAATGGAATCATTTTCCTCCACCTTTATATAGGTTTTGTTTGGACCACTGTGACCTGATCTAAGTGTTTCTTTTTGAAAGGTACAAATGGAAAATCTAGCACCTGACATGGATGCTATAGCAACACTCTTGGCCACCCTACTCAAGAAATAAGAAGATAACTTTTATACTACTTTGGAAGTCCAACAAAGTCACTTTGACCATGCCCTTGATACACAACGATAGTCTATCTTTAATAAAGTAAAAATAATGATGGCCTGAGGAGCAGGTGCCTATTAAGCTAATGCCCCTAATGTGTCTTCCTTCATTCCACTAAATCCCGTTATTGATATGACAAATAGTGGGAAAGCTCCTGAAGTTGCAAATTCCCCATCGACTATCAATTTGACTGGTCACACTACTCCTACCTCCTCCCCGAATCATTTTCACGAAGGAGAGAGCTCCAACCCAGCTGAAACCAAAAAGTTAATGGAGAAATTTGAAGCTATAAAAAGGCTTCTCAAGAACATTAAAAAGCATGAAGATCTAATTGACGTTGAAGCCCTTACTCTATTTCCAAATGTTAGGGTCCCTCCTAAGTTTAAGATGCCTAGCATGGACAAGTTTGATGGCACCACTTGCTCTAAAAGTCACCTTAAGATGTATGTGGAGGCTATGAATCCTTTGGACGTGGACAATAAGCTCCTTACTCAATTGTTCCAACAGTCACTTATAGGTGTTGCGATGAGGTGGTTCGTTCATTTGGACCCCAACTTAAAGAAAACTTGGGATGCTATCTGCAACGCCTTTGTCAACAATATCATTATAGCATTGAGGTGGATATCACTAGAAAGGATCTAGAGACTACCAAACAATAATCAGAAGGAGTCTTTCTCCACTTTTCTTACTAGATGGAGGTCTAAAGCAACCCAAATGATGAATAAGCCCACTGAGCCAAAGCATATTAATATTATTATCAAGAACCTCCTTCCAGTTTATTAAACTTATCTCCAGACTCAAGCTCATCCATCCAATTTTGAGTGCACCCAACAATTGGCATATTGAGAAACTTCTTAACCTTGATGAAATGTCCCCTTTCCAAATCAAGTCCGAGTCAAAGTCAGAATCAGAGTCAGAGTATTTGGAGTCTTGCTCTTCTTTTTCTTCTTTAGAGTCTGTAAAGGACCTCCATGGTCCTTCTTTTAATTTTAATGTAATCCATGAGGATGGGACATTTATTCGTAATAAAAAATTTGAATTTTCCTTTTATATCCTTGAGTCTTCCTCTCTTGTTTACGAATCCAATTTAAATGAGGCATTAAAAGAAAAAGAGATAAATGAAATAAAAAAAAGGAACAAAGCAAGGAATTAATAAATTTGGGCACAAATGATAAACTAAAAATCACATTCATTGCATCATCATTTTATGATAAGGCTTCTTTATTTAAAGTAGTTCAAGAATTTTTAGATTGTTTCGCTTGAAAACCCAAAGACATGACAAGTATTGATCCAAGTATTGCAATCCATAAGATTCTGACATATGAGGATGTAAAGCCTGTAAAGCATAAATTACGAAGGTTGAAGGTAGAATGGTCTCTCAAGATCAAAGAAGAAGTTCTCAAGTTGTTGAAGAATGGTTTCATGGAGCCAATCACTTACCCTTCATGGCTAGCCAACATAGTACATGTGCCCAAGAAGGAAGGGAAAGTAAAGATGTGTGTGGATTACAAAGATCTGAATAAAACTTGTCCAAAATATGATTTTTCTTTACCTCATATAGACTTATTAGTTGACCATATGGCTGGATCTGAAATAGTCTCATTGATTGATCTATATGTGGGTTATAATCAAATACAAGTCTACCCTCCTAACAAGGAAAAAAAAAGCTTTTGTGATAGAATGGTACACCTATTGCTACAAGGTCATGCTTTTTTGTTTGAAAAATACGGGAGCAACATATCAAAGAATGGCCACAATCATCTTTCATGACATGATCCACCAGGATGTTGAAGTGTATGTCGATGACATGGTTATCAAGTCCAAAACGGAAGAAGGACATATAGATGCATTAAGGTGTTTCTTCCTTAAATTAAGATAGTATAATTTAAAGTTGAATCTTGTTAAGTGTATTTTTGGTGCATCCTCAGGTTTGTTCTTTGGGAACATGGTTAGCAAGAAGGGGATAGAAGTCGATCCAACCAAATCAAGGGCTATTTTGGAAATGTTGGCTCTTAAGATAAAAAAAAGAAATTAGGGGATTTATGGGGCGTTTGCGGTACATCAGTCAGTTCATTTCTCAACTGGCCGATGTTTGTGAACCTATCCTCAATTTGTTAAAGAAAGGAGTTTCTAAAGAGTGGAATGGTGAATGCCATCAAGCTTTTGAAAAAATCAAGCATTATTTGCTAAATCCTCCTATTTTGCAACTCCTAAAGGCCTGGTAAACCTTTGTTGTTATATCTCTCTGTGACCAAGGAAGCTATGGGGGCAATGTTACGACCCGTTTCCGGACCACGACGGTCCTAGGGTGCGAGAGATGCCGAGGCGACTGGCACCCATAGAACCCATCAATCACATCTATACAATCTCATACTACATCAATATTGCAGTGGAATCATCTACCATCAATAAACATATCAGTCTATAATCATACACTTACATAAACACTATTCATTTTGTTACTCTATCATTCATTCTGTAACTTTCTGTAATTATCATAGTTATATCATTAATTAATCTCCAATATACCCATACATACATGTTCATACACTAACTATACCGTACATAACCCATGGAGCAGCTAGGATATGAATATACAAAATAATACAGTGTTAAATAATTACACTACTATAAAAACTGCAGAATCCACAGAGAGTCAAAATGCTGGGATATCTGCCTTCTACTCTACACCTGAAGAGGGAAACAGTTAGAGGGTGAGTATATATGATACTCAATGAATTTAATATGCATCAACCAATAACAAGTATGTAATACCCTAGAAAGGCTTATCTTTAACGCATGTTATTGTTCTTAGTTACTGGTTTGAAATCATCAAAATGACTAGAAATAATTTTAGAGATACAGTTAGAATGCAAAAGAGATACTTTTCCAGAAATCGTCAGTGTCGAAAACACTGCCGAGAAATTAGTAGTCCGGTCGACAGATGAATTTCTGATTCTGACAAAGGGAAAAAGGACCATATATATGCATATATAATTATGGTAAAAAGAAAGAGGTGAAAAATATTTAGGAACACTGAAAAAGTAAGTGATGGCAAAATCGTAAATAAATTGAACTTTGAGGGATATAGTGGAAAGTGGACTATCTGAGTTTCAGAATGACTCTGAAACTATTTTTATAAATAAGTATAAATAAAAATAAGCCTTTTGAATCCCTACTTTGAAATCCAATTCTAAACAGAATTGTCAAAATAAATTACAGAAAAAGTTGGGGCCAAAGTATGATTATTTGATAGTTTAAGGACTAAAATTGAATTTGCCATTAATGACTTAATATATAAGCATGCCTTAGCATATTTTTTTGTTCATCTTCTTCTTCCTCCCTTGGTTGTCCGAATCATCACCACTATTTCTCCACCATTTCCATGTAATTTTCCTAAGGAAAAACCAAAGAAAACCTAAACATCAACCTTGTTTCTTCCATTTCCATCAATTTCTCACTTGAAATCACAAAGGAACTTAAGGAAAAATTGAAAGGAAATTTCGGGTGGGACTTCACCAAGAGGTAACAAGTTGGTTTGTTTAGTTTTATGGTTAATTTAGGTGATTTAGATGATGAATTAGATGGGTTTTGTGTTTGATTGCATTAATTGATGCATTTGAACACTTTTCCCTAATTTCCAAACCCTAGCTTAAGTTGTTTAAGTTAGCTATTTGATTTTGTGTTGGTTTATGTTAATTAAGCTTAGAATATATTAATTAGAGGTTAATGGATGGATTATTTGTGGTTAATTTGTTGTAGAAAATCAAGATTGCCATAGTTGTGAGTTTTGCCTCTTTGAAGCAATAGGTGGGAAATCAATTTTTCAAGCCTATTTGAAGTATGAGGTGAGTTTAATATACATCAAATAACATGTTTAATACCTTAGATTGAACATTGGAAACCATAATTGAAATTCTTGTTTTGGCCGAACCCTTTTGCATTATTCATGCTTTGTAATTCACTTGATTTCCATACCATATTTGATCCATTATATGATGTTATTTATTAGTTAATCAATGCCTATTGTATTGCCTTATTTGTGAGTTATTGTTGAATATTGGGGTAATGTTGGAATTGCACCATAACCTTGCCAAATTGTCTATCCTTTATTGCATACCAAGTGTTTGATGAAATGTCTAGTTCATTTTGTCATAGGCCTATCACTTGTTCATCCATAGGCCTACCATTTGAATGTCATTGTCGCCAGCGATATTGGCATGCCAATTGTACCAACCTTTTGTTCATGTATGACCAACCTATATTCCATTCCATTATTAAGTGCCAAACTTATTGCTATTGTATATCTACTTGTTATTGCTATTCCATTGTTTAAATTGCAACTTGAATTGATTGATATTGAGATATGGATACTTGGTGATTCCATTATTGTATAATGGTATCTAATGACTTGTTTCATACTTTTATTGACTCTGATGTGGTTTGACAGAGCTGTCGCTCCGACAGGGTAGTGGGTTCATACTGTCAGCAATATGCACATTGTATTATGATACCCTAGCTGGGAAGGATTTACGGTCCTAGCCATAAGACCTGATCAGTCTTATGTATATTGATATGAGATTGATTATGTGTTTTACACATATTCTATGCGTTTCACGGCCCTGCATCTGTCTTACCCATCTTATATACTTCCATTGATATGAGTATTGACTTTACTGTCATTTCCCTATATTTGATTATGTATACTGATTTTATTAAGCATACTGTCTTTATTATTTTTATTTGCTTATCCTTTATTGATGATCTGACACATGTTTATGATCGATGCATATTAGATTCATTGATTATCTTATATACTTACTCCTTTCTTTCTTTTCCTATTTCCAGGTACAGAGTAGGTGGAAAAATCCCAACCCTTGACTCTCTGTGGATTTCTGCAGTATTCATAGCAATGTAATTATATTAAATATAGTAATTTTTATATGTTCATGATTTAGCTGCTCCATGAGTTATGTATGGTTTAGTTAGTTTATGAACATGTATGTATGACATTACGGAGTATGAGTAATGATATGACATGTGTAATACCTTAGGAAATCCCATCTTGAATGCGTGATTTAATTCTCAGTGTATAGTTTAAAAGCATTAAAATAATTGGAAAGAATTTTAGAGACACAGTTATGAAGCAAATGCAATATTTTTCCGGAAATCGTCGGTGTCGAGAACATTGCCTGAAAAATAGTAGTTCGACAAATTTAAGAATTTCTGACTCAGACTTGGGGGATCAAGTTAGTTAATTTTATGTGAAATTATGATGAAAATAAAGAGTTGAAAAATATTTTGGAACGCTGAAAATAAGAGTAATGGTAAAATTGTAAATAAAGGCAACTTTGGGGACAATTTTGAAAATCTACTGTCTGGGATCCAGAAATGACCCAAAACTATTTTAAAGGATAGAACAACTTAAAATAAGGTTTTTCACTCCCCATACTTGAGGTTGAATCTAAATAGAATAGATATAATAAATTACAGAAAGTTTTGGGCTAAAAAATATAAATAAGAAAAATTTTAGGCCAAAAGTACAATTAAACAAAGTTGTGGGACCCACTCTTTCTAGAAATAAGCCAAGGTGGTTGGCCATGATGGTGGGGGGATGAAATTATTGATAGAAAATGATTAATTGACTTATTAATTAATTGGAAAGGTGACAAATCACAAAAAAAAAAATAAAAGAATTAGAGAATTCTTTGTTTTGTCTTCATTTCTTTTTGGAGTTGGTTTCAGTGTATAAATGAGAAGTCTTGGCTGCCATTTTTGGAGAGTTGGCCAAACCATAAGAGAAACAACTAAAGAAAGAAAATTTTCTCTTAACCTTTCCAAATAAATCAACTAAAATTAGATAGGAAGAGATGAGAGAAAGAAGAGTTAAGAAAGGAAGTTGATGGAGATTATGTGAAGCTATTTGGAGAGATCAAAGAAGATGGAATCCAAGAGTTTAACTTAAGGTAATGATTTTGAAATTATAATTTTTAATTGTATTCAAGAGTTCTATAGCATGATTTAGCAAATAATTGAGGTAATTAAGTTAAAAATGTAAAGAATAAGCTAGGGTTATATAGTTTTTGAAATTTGTTTTAAGGAAATAACTTATGGCTAATATTCCAAAATTTTAAAGACTAAATTTAAAGATGGTTAAAACATGAAATTTGTAGATAAATATGTTAATCTGTAAAAGGAATTTGGAAAATTCGAAGTGAGGAAAGAATTATTGGGTAAAAACTGTAATTGACCTGGAATTAGATTTTCTAGAAAATGCTACTGTATTTTTATTGTACAGATCATTAGAGACAGAATTAGAAGAAGTATTCAACATGAAAAGTGTTCATTTGTGTCTTATATATAATCTTGTAAAAGAGTTTTGTAATCAGATTTTTGGTTTATGAATATTAGGTCATAAATATAGACTGCCTGGAATGACTATTTAACGGAATATAGGTTACAAATTTCTATTAATATGAGGACTTTAAAGTTTAAATTAGAGAAAGTGTTAAAATGAAAAATGTTCATTTATATGTTATATAAATGAATGTAAAATGGTTTTATAATTGGATGAGTATGGAATTAATTATAGGTATAGAAACGGGGTATGTCTGGATAAAGATTTCAGGGCAGTAATTTAACTTTGGAAATTCACTAATAATTGTACAGTGATCCAAAAATTTTAAAATTTGGATATGTTATAATTTTATGTGTATAATTTCAATAGTAAGAGGAATTATAGTAATTGGTTAAGTATTGATTGAGTTATTAGCAAAAGAACAAAATTTTCCAGAATAGGATTGCAGGCAGAATGCAAGGTAGCAGGGTTGGTTATAGGCCTAAGTTTAAATTAACACCATAAATTGTGTAGTAATGATTTTAATATGAAATTTGGATATGTTAGAACTCTATATATTAAGTTTAATCGCAAGAATTTAAGTAATTGGATAATTGTATAGAGAGATATGAGTAATGGAACACAGGTTGCCAGTAAAAAATTTTGCACAGAAAAATCCTAGTAACTTGAAAATTTGAGGAATTTTCTTTAATATAGGTATAAGTAATGTTTATGTTAAATAGTATCTAAATAGAAATTAATTGGATATGTAGAATTGAAAATGAATAAGAGACGTGATGGGTACCAAAAGAGATAAGGCAAAGAATCAAGGAAAAGAGAAATGTTCAAGTCATAAGCTAAGGTGAGTAATGTATATATCATTATGCATACCTATGTTTTGATTTGTTGACCCAATGAGTATGTTTCCTTCTTGATTAAATGCACTTGTTATTGTTGATCATTCTTTGATCTTCCTAAAGATTAAAATTTTTTCATATTCATTTATTGCTATTGATATTGAAATGCCTTTTGTGTACTGATTTCAAGTAAACCCATGCATATCGATCGAACGCCATTGTACCATAATGTTCCTAATGAATGCTGGCTATTGATATTCGTTTCCCTTGACCCATTTTATATGTGGATTTGATAGAGCTGCCACTCCGACAGGGTAGTGGGTACATACTGTCGACAATGTGCACATTGATTACTGACGCCCTAGCTGGGAAGGGTTATGGTCATAGCCATAAGACCTGATCAGTCTTATGCTTACTGATACTGATATGACTAGAGACTGTATGTTTACATATTGTCCATACTGTTTCGACCCTTTATCTGTCCTATCTACATAATACGAGTATTGTTTACCTGTTCATTGATTCCAAACTTATATCTTATTGCTTACCGTTGATATCTTTTATTATCATTTGTTTATATCTCCTGTTTAATGATGTATACATGCTTACTGAGTATTTTATACTCACCAAATAGTGGTTTATAATTTTACAGGGATGTGTTAGAGGAAGCTGATTCTAAGTCTATTTCTTTGCTGACTTGGGAAGTCAAGTACATCGAGATAGAATTGTATTTGTTAAAGGTCATTAGTGACAATTCTTAGAGCTCCATGATACTGTGTATAATTAGATGATTGAGTATTATAATAATGTATGAACAGTGAAATATTTAATATTACAGTGACATTCAAAATATAATGTGTAATGTATAATGATTGAAAATGTCAATGATAATAAAGTGATAAAGACAGTGACAGAGGTAAATGTTAAAATGAAATTTACATGTTTTGAAAAAGATTTAGAAGTGCTATGTATGACTATTGAACTATGAAGTTGTGGGTATAAGATTGGCAAATTATCGGGAGTGTAAAAAAATTTATAATGCAGACTGTGTGATTTTTTAGAGATCTGGTTTTGGGTTGGGATTAAGGTTAAAATTATAAAGGGGACTCTGGCAAAATTTATGTAAAATTTATAAGTAATAAATAGAATTTAAGCATTGATTAATGAATTAATATTGATTGAATGATTGATAAATGGACTGTTTATGTCACGACTCGGTTTTACGGACCATGATGGTCCTAGGACATGGGAGATACCAATGGCGACCGGCACCCGTAGAACCAAGTATCATATGCATCAACTATAAACCTCAATTAATTATCCATTATGCTATTCTGTAAATCATTCTGTAAGTTTCTGCAATTGGCTGTAATCATCACAATATCACATTACAATACCATCATATAACTCATAATAACATCATCAAAATAATAATATCATCATTATATACATGTTCATCTCCTAGCTAACCCATACATACCCCATGGAGCAGCTAGATAATAAACACCAAAATAAATATACAGTAATGTCAGAAAATATATACATCAGATAACTGTCTACAGATATCCCCGGATGACAGAAGACAGGAATCTGCAATCTACTCCTCTCTTGAAATGGGTAAACAATGAAATGGTGAGTATAGATGATACTCAGTGAATTTACATACATCATCAATGAAATATAGGCTCAAGTACTGTTATACTCATGATAAGGAATAATGGTACAGTAACAATCATGTAATTTTATAGAATATGTATCAGATATCAATAGGAATAACAATGGTCATAGCAAGTTATGGAAATCATATGGTAAGATAGACAAAGGGCAATGAAACATGTAGACTATATGTAATCACACAGTCGATCACATATCAAGTAGGCATAAGACTGATCAGGTCCTATGGCCGGGACCAATAACCCTTCCTAGTTAGGGCATCAATATCAATGTGCACATTGCCGACAATATGTACCATTACCCTGTCGGTGAGGCAGCTCTGTCAAACTACATTTAGGTTAATAGAAATGGATAACATGTCAATAGACACCATTATGCAATAATGGTATTGTCACTGTCAATATAATCAATAACTTTCAAATCAAGTAGTATATGAACCAATGGCATAGCAGAATACAATATATAAGCAAGGATAAAGGTTATGGAAAACAACAAAGGAATTGAACAAAAGTTGGTTCGGTGGCAAAAAATGATAGGCCAATTGGCATGCCAACGTCACTGGCGACAATGGCATTCAAATGGTAGGCCTATGAAATACAAACCAATAGACCAAAGACAAATGAACTAGGCTTTTCATCAAACACATAGTGGGCATACAATAGTAATCCAATAGGTTAGGTTAGGTTACAAACTTGACTTGCCGAATTCAATCAACACAAAGCCACATTGTCAAACGAGGTATAGGCATTCAAGAAACAAGGTTATACAAGATCAAAATAGGATCAAATGGCATAGGAAAATCAAGCAAAAACTAAGCAAATCCAAGGGTGTGAATAGTAACACTAGGTTCAGCCAAACATGGGATTTCATAAATGGTTTCCATTCATCAATTCAATGTTATAGGCATATACTTGGATGCAATATAAACTCATCTAATGCTTCAAATCACCTTTACACAATCCAATTCCACCAAATGCACCAATTAGGTCACTTTGTAATACACCTTTATCAAATCTCCAATTCTACATTAATTAATCCATCAATTAGTTATCCATTCACATCCAATTAACTAATTCTAATATCAATTAACAAAACCTAATACTAAATCAATAACTCATTTCTTACAACTTCAATTTAGCCAATCAATTTAGGGATTTCAATCAATTAGCATCAATTGATGCAAATTAACACTAAACCCATCTAATTCAACCTAAATAACATCTAAATAAACCATTAAACCAAACAAAACAACATTCTTACCTCAAATACACAAAGTGGCCGAATGCTTCCTTCAATTATTCCTTGAATTCCTTAGCTCCTCCAAGCAAACTA
>CANXYC010202065.1:0-13180 GCA_948193065.1 Aleurites moluccanus | reverse complement strand
TTATATTCTCTAGTCGTTGGGAAAATATCCCATGCATGGTCAATGTGTTTTATTTGGGATTCCTTGCTAGGGAGGTACGTTATATTCCCTAGTGCACTTTTTGGTAGTGCTGAGTTCTGAATTACAGAAATTAACCCAATCCTGTTATATCATATGTGTGCTATTTTGTATCTTGTATACTTATATGATTTCCATTTTTATATTTTTACAGATATATGTATATTTATACATTTGATATCTTATATTGAATTCTTCAGGCCATATATGGGCAATTACATATTCATGAGCATTTATTGCATTTATATACATCTGGATTCACTGAGTATTTTTATACTCATTCCTTAGTGGTTTAAAATTTTCAGGTCAGTTGTGAGGCACGCTTTCCATTGGCATCTCTACTCCTACCTTGGAAGTTTTCTAGTTTCATGTAAATATTCAACTCTAAAATAGTATGTAAATAATGTACAAAGTAGAAGTTCCATGGTACTGTATATAAGTGTTGGCATTTAGATATAAGTTTGAGTCTGCATCTTGATAGTTTTTGCTTAATGATGATATAATGAATGTATATGATATGTTATATATGGAAATGACAGGTTATACAGATATATGTATATTTTGAGATGTTGATGAAGATCTAGAAGGATCCTTGTATTGAGAATGATTGTGGATGATTTATAGAAGTGTTGTGTGCTTGATTTATTTTTAGGCATAGTCATATTATAGAGGAAATGCTGTCGAATTTTCTTCAGCATTCTTAAATTAATTAAGCTGTTTATCTGATTTGCATGCCATATAGTATAGTTAATTGGATTCTTCGAGGTACTGGTAGTTTATGCAACACCCGTATCCTAGGACCGTTGTGACTCCCGGATTGGGTCGTGACATGATGTGAATTTAGGAGATATTAGATATGTGAGCTGAGATTCTACGTGTATTAGCTAGCAATGGTGTCCCATACTCTAGGACCATCTTATCTCCAAAGCGCGACTTCATTCATATTTTGAGATATAAAACTCCAAATCAAGATTCTTTTTTTTTTTTGAAATTTTTAGATGTCTACTACAACTTTATAGTTTATGACAACTCCAAAATCGTCCATCTTCATACTCTAAAAAATCCAAATATTTTATTGCTCAAATCTACAAGATAGTTTGAGCTTGCTTCACTAATACCTCAATTTCTCCTTCCGTAGAAATCAGAATCAATTAATTCTTTTTCCATGTGAAAGTAGAATCTAGAGCTTCAATTATATAGAATATCATATACAAATTCTTCTTCTATATTTTTCAGAAATATTTTAAAGTTGTCTCAACTGTTTTGTCCTAGTCTGTTAGTTTGAGCATAATTCATTTAAAAATTCATATCTCCCTTTTCCAATGTCCAATGCTCAATCTAATTTACGATCCCAAAATTAGACGTCCATATTTTTTCATCCATATATAGTTCATCATCTGAATCAATATACACAATGGCATCATTTGATTGAACTTGTTGTGCTTTGGCAATAGTCATGATTTATCATGCCTTAAACAACTTAAACAAAATGTTAGCATAATTAACACATTGATATGTTTTGTTATCATCAAAATCAACATCAAACCCAACGGGTCCAACATATAATAATCTTGACATGCTTTGTTTGCTTTTAAATGGATAATATGTATCATGTCATGAAATTAGCTACTGTTTTAAATTAAAATATTTTGAGTAACTGGATGTATGTGAATTAAATACCATAAATATATAGATATGAATTTAAGCATGTTAATTGATGAAGGTATGATTTATGTAAATTTGCTTGTTATTTGCAATATATTTGTGTTTGTACTTGTTTGTATAGACTAACCATATAGCTAGGATCCCTATGGAGGAATGAATGATATGAGACTAATAAGGCCAAGTATTTATCAAGGCCAAAATGTTTGCTAAGATAAATAGGCTTATATGCATTTAGGCCTCGAAACAGGTTTATGACTCTAAAAAGCCATATTGGTCCAAGTTCATTTCTCCTTTCCTTTCTTTAATATAGTTATTGTATGTATTCCGAAGTTGTAATCATTTCTCCTTCCCTTTTTTTATTTAGGGTGTTAGATGCATATTTGTATGGAAGTCTTTACCTTTGATGGATTGCACATTTATACTTGTTAGGTTGTTTAGAGGATTCTTTTCTCCTTCCCTATCTTTAGGACTAATGTGTTTTATTTGTGTGAATATTGAATAGGTTATATCAAATGTTTTTACGTTATATTGTTTATCAAGAAAGATCATGATAAATTGTGCAATTAATTATTCAAGATATAACTATGTGTAAGGAAATTAGTTTTTAAGTGAAATCGTACGTGACTCCTTCAATATTCCTTCGGAATTATACTTGGTATAATTTTTGGTAAAGTTAATCATGTACCATAATAGGGATTTATCTTGTCATGTGAATGTTCAAATTGCTAGTTTGTTCATATATAAATTGTTCATTCATTTAAATTATATCTAAATTATCGGTTATTAAAACCTTTAACTTAGAGTGGAAGCTGGATGTGATGACCGAATGGACTTGGGTGCCTAACACATTTCCCAATCCATATCCAATTTCCTCACTTGAAAATTTAGATAAGACGGTTGATACTCTGCCAGGGATATAATCGCCACTCATTTTCTAGAAAATAAAATGCATTGCAAATATAGTTTCAATAACACTTAAAAACCGAGTGATGACTCTTTTTCTCCGATTTAGTTTATCCTTACCATCTTTCCTAAAGTTTCGAACCTAACAGAACTTGAAAGTCATTGCAAAAAACACCATAAAGAGCTAATGAAACTTAATCATGGATTAAATTGAAGAATTTGATAAGCAAATATGATTCAAGAGTCGGAGAAGCTTGATCTTGGATCGATGTAACCTCTTTTCTTCTTGTTGATTGAAGAACCGAAGAATTTGATGAAGAACACTTTGAATGCCTTATACTTTGGAATTGTAGTGCTTCATAGCTATTGTCAGTATGCGGAGAAATAGAATAAGCCTCTCTTTATAGTGGTATGTGGAGAGGGCTCTGTCTTGGCGGAGAAGTAATAAGGATAAGACTGAAAAATGTAAGTTGATTTACAACCATAAATATTTAATGACTAATTTTGATCACTCATTAAATATGGGCCCATTTTGTGATTTAAAATTAATTTAATTGGTTTAGATATAATTTAATTCAAATTAATTAAATATAAAATAGACCAAATAATTTAATTAGTCTAAAATAATTTAAAATAAATTTATTTAAAATGTTTAAATTTAATTGATTAAATTATTTATTTAATCAATTATTTTATTGAACCAAAACTTTATTTGGTAGCCCAAAAAAATTTAATAGGGTAGAAACAATTTATTAAACATTTAATTTAATGGGCTAAAATATTTTGTTAACCCAAATTTTCATGTCTATAATGACATCTTTTATCTTCAAGCAATTACAGTCCCACAAGTGCAAATATCGTTTTCATCATTCTCACTAAAATCTTCACCTTCAATTCTATAAAATGATAGTAATCCCCATACTAGAGGAGCAACATCTCCATGAAAGACGAACGAGAAACTCTCTTAGAGAAAAACAAACAGACGAGAAAAATTAATACGAACCAAAGATTACATTATCTGCTTATTCATTATTTTCTAGTGTGCCTAACAATAAGTAAATATCTCAGTGAGAGGCATGATTATAGTCACTGTAATGGAAGCTTTTGTAGATGAAATGAGCCAACCATCTCGAAGCCCCAAAGCATGCTACTGCCGTAGTGACCAGTGTAGCTCTAGCAGCTGCAGACATTGCACTTTGGCTGGTTGCAGCCATGATGCCAATTGAAACTATAGAAATAACTTGCAAAATGACCTCAAGAGCTTTCAGACCATTATATGCAGATTTGCAACTGGGACAGTTAACGACATGGGACCAGTATCTGAAAATTTATTACCAAATTAACAAAAAAAAAAAATGATCAGTTCATGAATCTGAATATTGAATTCTCAAATGTAGTTGATCCGTCATTACCTGTCCATGAGTCGTTCTCTAGAAGGAGTTGGGGGAAGAGCCCCACTGTACTTGCCTCTCCAATCAACTTGACCACCAGCATACTTGTTTAACCATCTTCTGAAACCAACTACAAGGGCATCTGACTTGGTTGGCAAAAAACAGGCTTTTTGCCAATTGGCAAGGCCAACATCCATGATCTTGCGCTCCTGAAAATAGAATTCAAGAGTCACCTGGTATGGTTCATTCTACAGAATATGGTATGCTAAGGCTGCAATTTCTTGGTTTCGAGGAAGAAGATTTCCCACACTAAAACTTAAATACTTAAATGTGAACATAAGGGAAAATATTCACAGCACAAATCCATCTAAATAATAACTCTTAACAGCAGAATATATGTCACCAAATCCAATAACAATTCCGTTGAACCGATGGGGATGATTGAACATAATATGCAAAATAAATAATAGAATGTCTTCCTATTGAACTGTGAGGCCGTACAAATTGATATTTATCCGGGATTTACCACAAAATGGAAAAGCATAGGTTCTGTCAATATTGTTATGTCAATAGTTTAGGCTTTTGAGGCATTATCTTTTAGGTATTAGTTCCCCCAAGGAATTTGGCAATATACATCAGGATACAACAAAGAGTAAAGGTCTGTGTGGTCACATTCTGTATTTAGGATACAATATTGATAAAACATTTTGTTTCCTGAACATTAAATTCTATTTAGCTAGAATTTGGTTCAACTATATTGAATTCCAAATGAAATCATGGGAATGAAATGAACAATTTCGTTCACACCAACTACCAAACATGAAGTTATGAAATTCCCGATGAATTACACAAAACTTTATGGAATGCATCTATACCAAACATGATCTTAGACTTTTCACCGAACTGAACCTACGAGTGAGTTCTTTCATATCTTATACCCTCCCAGTTAAGATTTTTAATAGAATAAATGATCAATCAACTCGCAATATGCAAAAGAAATTATCTTCTCTTAACAGAATAAAAGATCCAAATCACCTCAACATGAAGAAGATACAAATCTGAATCCAGGAGGAGGTTTTGTGACACATGAAATATCCATCGTGGAATCATTTTTTCAATCCAAACTCCAAAGTTTCTTGGAAAGACAATAATCAATCTGCTATTGCCAGGACTAACTGGAATGCAAAAAAATATTAAAGCCCCTCTCCGTTGCATTGGCGGTTCCTGCACCAAGAAATTTTATATGCACAAACATTAAGAACATTAAAATAAAAAATTAAACAAGGAAAGTCCAATTATCTTTGAGAAGCCTAATATGAAAATCTATTTATAATCATATCTTAACATACATGCATTCTATTTATAATATATATATATTACATTTGTGCCAGCTACATGCATTATTAATTGGTGACCACTTGTTGCATGCATTTTCCATTCATAAAATTACTGATAAATATGAATTTACCATGTTACTAAATTTTCGAATTCAAAAATTGTGGACCATATATTTCCATCATTAATTTCCAATGAAATGAATGACTGTCATCCCATGTTTTCATTATAATGATGTTCATCAACATAATGCTTACCTTTTTTGTTTGAGGTGAAGATATTACTCCATTACCTTGATCAACCACAGGATCAGTATACGCATGAATTATACACGGTGCTATAAATTTACAAACATTCAGGTCTAGTTCCTGGATCCCCAAATCAAACTTTCCAATGAAACCATTTATTTCTAGTTTCTTGACCCCCATAGACAATGGTCTGCCTCCTTCTCTATCAAAATTCTCTGTAGGAATTTTTAATTTGAGTCATATCAACTCCATGCATAAAGAGACTGAAATACAATGACGAAAAGTAAAATTTATTCGTAATTCTTTATCCACCTTTGTTTATTTTTGTTTGCACTATTCCATAATGTGCATAGTTAAGATGAGCAGGATCCATAAGATTTTCAACCAAGACATCATACCTGAAATTGCAAATATAGTTTAGAGACTTGCAGCGAAAATTAGTTCATATTACCCTACCGATTACAAGTAGTTCTACATCCTCTCAACTTTCTGTATAAAATTTGTCAAAAACCAAGAAGAACAAGTTCATGCCAATAACACAGGTTACAAATATTCCTATTTTACAAGAGAGATCAGATCAATCAATTATAACAAATATTACGAGGAAGCTAATTCCTATCAATGTTATTTATTGATATATGAAGAATCTAGAAACCTAGTCACAATAATAAATTGGTGGGGAAACTGCAGAATAGTTGAGAGCAGTTGAGATACATCATCAAAATATAACTTGTCACAATTTCCTCCATTTTCCCTTCCTCTCTCATCAACCAAACACATCCACCATATCATTTATGCCCAACAATCTATGGAGAACTCAAAAATGGACCAAAGTACATCTACTAGGATAAAATGAGAAATAGATTATTAGTTTGAACTAAAAATGAAATAACTTCACCTACCCATATGGCATATCTCTAAAAGCCATCATCTTTGAAAATGATGGATCAGCCAATTCTGGGATGAAGGGAGGTTTTTTCTTCATAAGAATATCTTTGTATTGAGGATCAGTGTTAGGCCAAAACCACACAATATCGTGATGCACTGTACTAGGATAAACTGATACACATGCTTTCTTGAATGTGTGCACCTGCATTAATTGTTAAAATCCCATTTGGTAAGGAACTTTAGCAATTTATGGAAAATATATGATTAAATAATAATAATAATAATAAATGCGTGACCTTAAACAATCATCTTAAAATCATGTCATTTGATGTTCTATCACTCTTTTTGATGCAGAAATTTTTTTTTTTTATCTCTCAAAAGATACAAAATTTCGGATGCTAGTACTTGGGTTGAGCATATCAGGCTCTACTTGGGTTGAAGACATCAATTTTTAAAGTGATTGTTCCAAGAAATATAAGAAAACTAGACTTATTAGGAAGCTTTCAGCATAAATTCTTGCAAAATCACAACATATAATTCTGTAACTAATTTGATCCCCACAAAATTCTTGAGTAATTCATCTAATAATAAAATGTAGAGGAAGATCTTTGACTCAAGATAGAACTTTTAGCAAAACTAGCAATCTATGTTGCACCAAACTTCTAAAAGATCGACATTCCTGGGTCGGATACAATTCGGATAATATTAGCAAGTTAAATTTATCAAGGATAAAACAATTTAAAATTTACACTTTTCTATTGATAATATTAGCCTTTTTTTTGTTTTAATTAATTTAAAACTTTCTCATTAACTATAATTAGTTTATTTTCTTATTTATAAATTAGTTTTTATGTAATGTTGTTGAGAAAAGTATATCACATTGAATAATGACAAAATATATAAAGGATTTATAAGTGAGTGAGTGTTGAATCTAGGACAAGCCAATTGATTTTGTGCAAGTGGATTCCAACACTTGCTCATTTATAAGCCCACTTGTGTATGGATCCAACAACTTTAATATAGTATCAGAACTTCATGCCCAAATAGGTTAGATTTTGAGATCCATGTTCGAGCCTCATTGTTGGATTGATGATGATGATGTCAATCCAAACCGAAGCTGAAGAAGAGATGTTAGCATGTCCATTTGTGAGCAAGTGTCATCCGGCTTGTAGATGTTGGGTCATAGGCCAAGCCCGGTTGCACTTGAAAGTGTGTGTTGGGAAAAGTATCTCATATTGAATAATGACAAAATATATAAATGACTTATAAATGAGTGAGTGTTGAGTGAGTGTTAAACCTAGCACAAACCAATTGATTTTGTGCAAGTGAGTTTCAATACTTGCTCATTTATAAGTCCACTTATGTATAGGCCAAAAAACTTTAATAGTAGTACCATATATGTATAATTCATATAAAAATAAAAATATTAACCATAAAATTGAAAAAATAAAACTTTTAATTACCTAAAGAAATAAATATTATTAAAGAATCTTTAATTTTATGTTATTCATAAGTTATTTTTAGAACTATATATTCATAAATTCTTAAATCTTAAAAAAATAACAATAAAAATTTAGTTTGCTTTTATATAAAAAAATAAAAATAAGTAAGAAAAAAAATGTTAAACGTAATATAAGAAAAAAAAATGTTAAACATAATATAAGAATAAAAAAAGACTATATAGTGTTAACAATATATTTTTTTTTTACGCCCTAAAAAATTATCTAATATATAATGTTATTTCCATTAATTTTTATACGGTATTGCTCTAGAAAAAAGAATTACACTAGCATTTTTTTAAACAATTTTCTGTAGCTAATAACAAAAATACAATTTTTCTCAAAAATAATTTTTTGTTTGCATTAAATTTTTATAAGAATTATTATTATTATTTTTTTTTGAAAGGATAAGAATTATTTTTAAAATAATGTCATATGTAAATTAAATATATATAACATAGAAACTAATATTTTAAAAAAAAAATATATGAAAATACTAAATAATAATAAGTAATGAGAAATATTTGACACAAAAGAAAATAAATTAATTAAGTATAGGAGAAACATTTGACATCTTATAAGGAAATTTTAATTTAAATAAATGAAAGGTTAATATTGTCCATATAAATTTTAAAGATTAAGTTGCTTTGACCTAACAAATCTAATGGTGGTAATATCACTATTCTATTTTTTTTTTATGAATTTCAAAAAATTTTGAAATCTCTTGGCTTTCTTTGGAAGTTTTTTGCGTGAGAAATGAAAAGATAATATTTAATCCATGAGAGAGAAAAAAAATGATTAATAAATATTCTTTATTTGGAAGTTTAGTGATAAGAAATGATATTAATTATTTTAAAAATTATTTTTAATAATAAATAAGAAAAATCTTTTATTTTCTTAATTTTGAAAGAAAAAAAAAATAAATTTAAATAAATAATTAATCCCTTAAAATCATTTTTTATCTACATTAATTAAACTCGTAAACATTCAAAGATGGATAACCTTATCCTGCCCCATTTTTCTTTTTTATTGTTTTTATTCTAACTTTCAAAGAGGGCGTTAGAAATATTGGTGAAACTTGTAAGACAATTTTACAAAACTGATATATTTTATTATAGATTTTAATATAAAGTCAAAATTAAAAAAAAAAAAACTAATCTTAATAGGAAAAAGAAAATAAAATAAGAATATCCAAATAGGATAATAAAATCTAATATATTTTATTCTTTTTCTTCCTCTAAACATACAATAATATATTATTAAAGTTAATATTTGTAGTACTTTCTCAAAAAAAAAAAAAAGTTAATATTTGAAGTATAATTGATATTGAAATACTTTTGTTTTTTTATGTATTTTTTTTTATATATACAGAGATTTTTACATTTCGTATCCTTGGGATTTGGTATTGTATTTTTTTCAAAAATTACATATCTCGGATTAAAATACTCCCACATTTATATAATGACATATTATATTTATTCAATCCCAATCGTTAATTTGATATTAAATGATTGAGATTTAATTAAAAAATAATTTTAAAATTTTCATAAGTAAATTATTATTTATTAAATAATGTCTCTAAAATCTTAAGAATCTTAATTGGACGGACATGTCCCTGTCATGTGTCCCTGTTTCTACGTAATCTGATGGTTATAAAAATTGGACCGACCTATCAATTATGGTGGAAAGTTTAGGGAAACACAATAAAAGCAGTAAATGAAATTGTAGGGATGCTATTGGCTTTTTATAATAATCCAACCATTAAATTTAGTGCACCTTAAAATGTGTTGAAATTTGAAATTTGATTTTAATGATTATTTAATATATTTATAATTAATTGATGTTTATCAATTTATCTAAATATATTTTTATTTATTATATATTAATATATAATATAATTATAAGATATCTTATATTTATTATATAATTTAATTATAATTTAATCCTTATTAAATATTTTTTTAATAATAAAATTATTTAAATATTAAAAAATTAAAAGTCAACTAACATGATAATGATTAATTTTTTTATATAATAATATATATTATAAAAAATGCTTTTATAATATTATAAAATATTAATTATGATATTTTTGATTTTTATAAAAACTATTTATTATTCTACTACTATTTTAAATTTAATTAGATTATTTTTATTATATAATAAAAAAATATTAATATATATATTAAATTTAGATTATTTTTTATTATATAATAAACAAATAATAATAATTTTTTTTTGTTATATAATATTAAATTCAATTATTTTTAATTTATATTTCAGTTTGATCTAGTTGAACTTCTGACTTTTTTATTCTCATCTAGATATGAGAATAATCTAGCTAGCAATGGAAAAGACCGTCCATTTAGTCTAAATGAGAAAAAAAAAAGTATGAAAACAGGGCAGAACTATTAATGAAGTGAAAATAATGCTGTCTAAGATAAAATCAACTGCAAAAAATAGTATCAGGATAAGTAAAAAATTTGAAGAGAAAGCTTTAGTTTAGGAAATATTACAGGAGGACCATCTGGCGGTGCTTGAGGGATCAACTTGCAATCACCAGAGCCATTGAAGCACCAACCATGATACACACACTGCAATCTCCCCCATTGATCTATTCGTCCTTCAGATAATGGAGCCAATCTGTGAGGACAACTATCATCAAACACCTTCCAGGCATTCTCATTCCTATCCCACCAAACCACTACATCAAGTCCCAACACTTTCTTTGCATGTGGAACCCTCTTGTCCAAATCACAAACTGGCATTACTGGGTACCATTGTGAATACCAATCAAACTTCTCTCCTTGGATCTTAGTTTCAAGCTCTGGTTTAGGTGGTTCAATGGACTCTTTTGAGACGGAGGATGGTGATGATATGCTAGTAAAAAGCTTGAATTTTGATGGGTTTTTGTGAATTCTGGGAAAAGATGAATACGGTAATGTTTTAAGATGGAAATTGAAGAATTTGGGTTTGGAAAATTGGGTTTGAGTGACTGAAGCGGAGATGTTAAGTGATGCAACTGAGGAAATTCTAATAGTTTCCATGGTTGCTTCTGTTATAGAAAGAAACAGAGAGAAGACTAAAGACGATTGGGAATGCTCAAAGCTTTTAATTGATATTTGTTCTAAAATGTTGAGAGTGGAATGTCAACAATAGGCCGTGACAACTAAACACGATTTTACGAAATCAAACATATATTAAATAAAAATAATTAAATTAATATTATATAATATAAAATATAAATTTTAAAATATAATTTAATATTTATTTTTTATATATTTAAAATAAATATAATACACATGTAATTAAAATTAAACAATAAAATTATAATAATATATTAAATTTTAATATAATAATATTTAATGAATATGTTCAAAATAAATATAATATAGATATAAAATTAAACAATAAAATTATAATAATATATTAAATTTTAATATAATAATATTTAATGAATATGCTCAAAATAAATATAATATAGATATAATTAAAATTAAAAAATAAAATTATGATAATATTTTAAATTTTAATATGTTAATATCCAATAAATTATAATCAATGTATGCTTTTTTTTTGTGTGCTTTTTTTAAAAAAAAAATTATCGTTCTAATTAGTAAAAATTTATTGTCCTAATTAATAAATATTTATTTTTATTGCATACAGCCAACCAAACTAATTAAGAGGACTCTTTAGACTTTAGCCATGGACGTCCATTTACAGAGATTCTTTTGCTTTTTAGTGGTTTTGGTTTGTACTTTAGCTTGTCTTGTTCATAAAACTTCTTTTTAATTTTTCATTTTTTTTTAAATAATAAGATTAAATCAGTATAAATCCACGTGCTCCTAGGGACTCTCTCCCTCAGGTCACTCTTATTTCAATGCCTTATTTTACTTCTCCGTTTTTTTTTTTTAATTACAATTTTAAAAATTCATATATTTATATTTTTAATTATCATTTTAAAATTTTAAAATAATATATTTTTTTTTTTATCTTTATAATATTTAATTAAAATATAATAACTTAATTTAAAATAAAATTAAGAATATAAAGTTAAATAAGTTATTTTAAATTTAATTTATATATTTTAATATATGTGCAAAACTTTAAACGATAAATAAAAAAAATAAAGAGAGTATTTTTTTTAACAATTAATTACGATTTCCTCCAAATTACCTAATATAATAATTCCTCCTTGATTTTTTAAAATTATATTAACTCCCTCTTAAAGAATGTCAAAATATATTATTAGACCATTTTATTCAATTTTATCGCTAATCAATCCAAAAATAGTTAATAAAAACAGTAAAAAAATAAAAATTCTCTTATACTTTATTTTTTATTTATTACATCCTATTTTTATTTTAAAAAATATTTTTTATTTTATTTTTAAAAAAATAAAAATTTAAAAATTCAAAATATTTTTTTAAAAATATTTTTACTTTTTATTTTCAAAATTGTAAAAAATATAAAAATAAATTTTGTATTTGTATTAAAAATTTTAAAAAGAAATAATTTAATTTATTCTTAAATTATTTTTTTAAAATAAAAAATAAAAAAAATATTTTTTGAAAATATTTTTATTTATCTTTTATTTTTAAATTTGTCAAAAAATATGAAAATAAATTTTTAAAAATAAAAAATAGAATATAATTAATTAAAAATAAAAGGTAAAGATATTTTTTTTACTGTTTTTATTAATTATTTTAAAATTAATTAATAATAAAATTGGATGAAAAAATATATTAATATAATAAGATATTTATTAATGAATAGTTAATATATTTTTGAAAGGTTGTAAGAAATTTAATATATTAAATTATTTTATGTGATAAATAATATTTGACCTGTTTTTTAATTAATTTCACTCGATTACACTTATTCCCATACGTACCTTTGCTTTGTTCGTTTGCAACAATTGCATGTCTCTCTCTTAAGAAAAGCAAAACCTAGTGAAAAGCTCCTAGGAGTTCCAAAAAAGAGCAGCATCAAGAAAAATATTTATAACTTGGAATCAAGGTTTTTGCAAAAATCATATATATATATATATATATATATATATATTATTTTAAAATGGAAAGAATATATATATTAAAATAATATTTTAAATATATATTCTTTCCATTTTAAAATAATATATATATATATATATATATATATATATATATATATATATATATATATATATATATAT
>CANXYC010201986.1:0-40625 GCA_948193065.1 Aleurites moluccanus | reverse complement strand
CTATATATAAAATATCTATCTCCTCAGACACTCTCTCTCTCTCTCTCTCTATATATATATATATATATATATATATATATATATATATATATATATATATATATATATACACTTTATAGACGTGGAATTTACTGGGGTGGTTGAGAAAATCTTGAATTGAGAATAAATAGACTGCAACACACATTCAATATTCGCCAGTATCTAAACACTGCATAGAAAGTTCCTTTTAGCCTCCGTAGCTCTTTCTCTTATCCTATATCTGAAAAATGGAATTCTCCGTTTCGATTTGCTTAACTCTACTCTGTTTTTTAATCATTCTTCTTATCTTGAAGTTGGTTTATAGAAACAGAGATAGTTATTGCTATATGCTGGCTTATGAGTGTTACAAGGGTCCTGAAGACAGGAAACTTGATTCAGAAACTTGTGGAAAAGTTGTTATGAGAAACAAGAATCTGGGTTTGGAAGAATACAGGTTCTTGTTGCAGACAATTACTAATTCTGGCATTGGAGAAGAAACTTATGGCCCGAAAAATGTTGTTTCAGGCAATGAAGAATGTACTTCTTTAGAAGATGCATTTTATGAAATGGATGATATTATTTTCAATACACTTGACAATCTTTTTGCAAGATCAGGAATTTCTCCATCAGATATTGATATTATTGTTGTTAATGTTTCTCTGTTTTCCCCTGCTCCATCTTTAGCAGCAAGAGTAGTTAACAGGTATAAAATGAGAGCTGATATTAAAGCTTTCAATCTTTCGGGAATGGGTTGCAGTGCAAGTCTTGTATCAATAGATCTTGTTCAACAATTATTCAAGACATACAAGAATGTAATTGCTGTTGTTGTGAGTACAGAATCAATGGGGCCTAATTGGTATTGTGGGAAAGAAAAATCAATGATTCTTTCTAATTGTCTTTTTCGTTCAGGAGGTTGTTCTATGCTCTTAACAAACAATTCAGCTTTAAAGAATAAAGCAATCTTGAAACTGAATCATCTAATTCGTACCCATATTGGATCCATAGATGAAGCTTATGAATGTTGTATACAAGTAGAAGATGATCTTGGCTATTCAGGTTTTCTCCTTTCGAGAAACTTACCGAAGGTTGGTACTATTGCACTTTCCAAAAATCTAAAAGTTCTTGTTCCTAAAATTCTACCTTTTGTAGAAATAATAAGATATGCTTTTAATTCTCGTCTAAAAAATGGAACAAAAACCCAATCTGGAGTTGGTTTGAATCTAAAAGCTGGAGTTGAGCACTTCTGCATACACCCAGGTGGGAAGGCAGTGATTGAAGGGATTGGTAAGAGTTTAGGTCTAAGTGATTATGATCTTGAACCAGCAAGAATGGCACTTCACAGATTTGGCAACACATCAGCAGGTGGTCTTTGGTATGTTTTAGGGTATATGGAGGCTAAAAAGAGGCTAAAGAGAGGTGATAGAATACTAATGATAAGTCTTGGTGCAGGGTTTAAGTGCAACAATTGTGTATGGGAAGTAATGAAGGATTTGGATGATGTTAATGTGTGGAAAGGGATTATAGAACATTATCCTCCTACAAAAAAAGAAGTTAATCCTTTCTTGGAAAAGTATAATTGGATCAATGATGAAGATCTTAGCTTTGTTAAACTTCTCTAGAAGGTATAGGCTATCCATACATTTCATGATGATTTTCATGCCATTTTTACTACTCTTTATTTATTATTATTATTATTATTATTATAAGCTTTGTTTCAATAGAACAATAAATCCAGGTTTATATACCCCTGGCTAGCTCATTGCTCAAAAAGAAAAAAAGTGTATTTCAAAGTGTTCTCTTGGTTTCAACATCATGCCATGCAAATGTAATTGGAGCACTAGTGTAATATTAATGTCTTTCAATGAACATAGAAAGTGTATGTAGCATATGAGAACTACTATCATACTGTATGATATAGTTATCAGTCACTACTACTTATGCTATACTAAACTAAAGTCTATACTGAAACTATGTCAATTTAATTTAAGCAAATTGTTTCTTCTTTATGTATTTTTTTTCTTTGAAAATTTTTAATGGTATCGATATTAATAAAATTGCTTTACATTCAAACCATCTAAAAGTTTTTAATTATTAGTAACTTATAAAGAGGAAGACATATATTTGTTTTACTTAGATTGAGAAAATCTATATATTAGTATTTTAGTAATAATTTTTCATATTATTATTATATAAATTTATTTTTTACCACTAGATATAATTTTTTTATATGTAATATGCAATAAATAACCTTCCAAAAATATTTACAATTGGCAAGGATAAATAATTAGTAGATTTAATTTAAATCAAATCATATTTAAAATTAAATTAAATTTTAAATTTTCTCGATTTTTTATTACCCTTTATTATCACCAAGGACACCTGGACCTTGAAATCTCATTGTGAATGCTTTACCATCTTACCATGGACGAATCCATATATTATTATTATATTTTAAATTTTAGCAATAATTAGCATTAACTTTTTTTTTCCTACTATATATTAATTTTTAATAATAAAATAATTTTATTGCTACAGTTTTTGCTATTAATTCTAATATAATATTATAGTGTACTATATATATTAAAAAAGCTTAGACTATGACGTGACAAAATAAATACTGTGGCCTGTTGGTTAAGAAAAGGCCGGACATCTATATAAATTGAGGTGACAGAACAATAAATTTATTTTTCTCATGTGTTCTCACAACTTTGAGCTGAAGAGATCTTATCTTATCACTTTTTTAAAAAAATATTAATTATTAAAATATTAAGTACATAAGACAAAAATTATATAAAGCAGATGAATCAAATTATGAGAACAAAAATTAAGAAGGTTTAGGGGTCCAGGATAAAAAAAATTTAAAAATTATAATTTAATAATATTTGATATAATAAATTTAATGTTAGATTTTTTATATTAAATAAATAAAAAATATATTATAAATATATTAAATTTAAATTATTAAGTTAAATATATAAAAATTTATAAAATATTTTTTATTATTTATTTTATTTTTATTTAATATAAAAAAAATATATTATTAGATTCGTTATATTAAAAATTATTAAATTATAATTTTTAAAAATAAACTAAATATTTAAGTTTAATTATTTAATATTAACATCTCTTAATGAATGAGATATTTAACATCAATTAATTTGGAGATTGCTAATTGTAAATGGCAATGTAATGTTTAACTTATTCTATTGTTGAAAATACTCGTTAATAATAATTATTTTTAATAAATTTTTATTAAATAATGATTATTTTAAATAAAATTTAATTAGAAATTAACTATTTCAAAAAGAAATAAAAAATAAAATAAAAAAGAATATAAAAAAATAAAATTTTAATAATTAGAATTATATTTAATTATAATTATTGATGATTATTCTAAATAATAAATTAAAATTATGACATTTTAGTCATTTTAATTTATTATCATTAGTTTTTAACACGGGAAAAAAAACTCTTAAATGAAATTTCCTTCCAACCAGAAAAATAGTTGTTAAGAGATCTTAAAATATTTTGACACAATTGTCCTCGTCAAATCACGAATTTACCACATCTTCCTTATGGATATAGTGTATATTTACTAACTAATACAACAACCAAATTTTTATTAATATTAGGGATGGTATTAGTTCGGTTTGAAGTATTTTTATTAAATTAAATTATTTTTTTTAAATCAAATTTTTTATTAAATTAAATTAATTTTTTTATTTTAATTTTTTTAAATTAAATTAAATTAAATTGTTGATTTGATTCTTGTCGATTTCAAATCAAATATTTTTTTTATAAATCATTATTATTTTATTATAAATTTAAGAAAAAATACTTTTAAAATATATCGATGATAAAAAAAAATCTTAAAAATAGTATAATATATAATAAAAAACTTGTTTATTTTATTAATTAACACTGCCAAAATTTATCTTTTTTTTTTAAGAATTATATTTTTTTTATTTATTTTTAATTAATTTTTTATGAATAATTTTTTTTATTTTAAATTAATGTTAAGTTAAAAAAAATATGTGAATGTATATAAAATAAAACAAAATATATTTAATTATAATAATAAAAATAACAATATATATATTTGATCCAGTTCGATTTAAAATAAAAAAAAAAATATTCAAACTGCAAATTAATATGAACCATCAATTTTTTTTTTTTTAAATTAAAACTATAAAACATTTAATTTTAATTTAATTTAATCAACTTAATTTAGCTTTCACTCTTAATTATTAATGTTACATGGTTGTTCTTCAATAAAATGCTGTGCATTGCCTATTATTTCAACTGCAAGTACCAAACAAGGTTGACGAATTTTACCATTGCCAAGAAATTATTAATTGTATTAATTCCTACAATATTGAGAGACCTCAAACATTATATTGTAGATGCGTTTGTTGAGAAAAATATCATGCATTTTTATTATGTTAATTAAACACAATTAAAAACTATTAATCAGTATAATCTAATATATCTTCTCACTTTCTTAAAGGATGTGAAGAATGAGAAATTTTAAAATTAACTCTCCCAAATTAATTTAATGAAGACTATTAATAGAGAAGATTCACCATTTATTTTATAGCTCATAATTAAATATGGTTATGGATCGATCTTGGCATCATATCAAACAGGAGTGAACGTATAAATTTTAAGAGTGAGATATTAAAGTTGAATATATGAATTTTGAAAAGACACATTATAATAATAAAATAAATTTATTTAAAAAAATATAGAATAATAAAAGTATTAAATATATATTTTAATTTAAAAATAATAAAAAGTCATTATAATATCATTAAGAAAGAAAAATGAAAGAAATTGAGTAAGAAAATGAAGAAAAATAAGAAAGAAGATGAAGAAAAGTGAATCAAATGACGAAAAATGATACAAAATTGATAATATTTTATTAGGAACTAAATAATTAATTTTATGAAATAAAAAAAAAAAGTTATTTTATTAATATTATTAAACTTCAAAAACTAAACCATAATTTACTCTAAAAAATTTTTAAACTTGGAAAATTTTGATATTTTTTTGAAACTAAACTCTACTCAAGAACATAATTCACAATACTATTTGGACTTGTTGAACTTCCACTAAGAAAAGCACAAATTAAAATTCTGCTTTTAAGATTTTCACATTATTTAGTTAGTTATAAGTTATTAAGAATCTTTTACTCTATAGGCCACAGGCACAAGTACAAACTCCATCTAAATCGGCTCACCATCAACTCCACTAATTTTCAGAATTTTTCTCGATCCATTGTAAATATAAATATTATTATTTTATAGAATGGCTCACTTCGTATCACAAAAATAAGAAAAAAAATATTATATTTCTAAAAATATATTTTTTTTAAAATACGACATATATAAAAAATATAGTAAATAATATATAACAAAAAACATTAAAAATAAAAAAAAATAAAAATGAAAAAAAAAACGTTAAATAAAAAAAAAAATCATATATTTGTGTAATTCTCCTAAAGAATAAACCAATTTCATAGTTTTTTCTTGATCAAAATTTAAATTTCTTACTTCTTTATGATTTATGAACTTAACACTTAATTAATAAATTAGCCAATCCCATAATTATATCACCAATAATTAAACTCTATTTTATAAATATAACAAATTCAAGAAGTTAGGATGATGTTTGATACAATTGAAAATTAAGTGTTTATAAATGATATAATTTTTAAATTATAAAATTATTTAAAAATTTAAGCGTTTATTATATTCAATATATATTTTAAGTTAAAAGTTTTGCTTAACATTTTAAGTAATTTTTAATTTAATTGAGAATTTTAAAATGTATGCTACCAAACAATTTAATTTTTAGCTTCATCCCATAAATTATTAAGTGCTTCATCATTTCTTTAAAAGATTGAAGTGAGTAAGAATGAGAAATTCTTAAATTATTTTTTTTTTCATAAAATCATTAAAAAAAAATACTCAACACCTCTATCTTATATTACTCTTTTAATTTTCTTATTCAATTGATTTTAGTTTTATATAATAAAAATATATTAAATGTTTCATCTTTATTTCTAAGAAATATATTTTTATATCTAAAAAGTTACCATCTTTACTTAAAATTTATTTTAAATTACATAAATTTATATGAATCCCTATCAATAGATGCACAAATTTTCTCAATTAGTTGATTCAATCTCAGCACAAATTTCACATTTATTTACCCATGAGCTAGAAATGAAGTCAATAAATCGCATTTTCTTAATGTAAAAAACATTAAGATGACCTAATCTAGCAATGCCACAAATCATAAGAATCAATTAAATAAGTAGAAAAAATACATTATCATTAATTATTTTAAAGATATTAAGTACAAAGAGTCCATGATCACAAAACCCTTTACCTACACAAACATTATTTTTAATAATCACAATCTTATCATATTCAAAAGAAACTTTAACCCCAACTTTTCCAAACAAAGCAACAGAAATTAAATTTTCTGTAATAGTAGGAACATGCAATACACCATTCAAAGCTAAGATCTTGCATGTGAGTTTTAAAAGGACTTTGCCTTTTTCCCAAAATACTTCGTGAGTTACCAAGATAAATCACTTCATCTTCATCCCATATAGGAGTGTAGGAGGCAAATATTGGCTCAAATATGTCCACTGGCTCCTGAGTCCACCACTCATTCTTTCATATCAACAACCATATTAACTTGAGAAATGACAGCAACAATAAGTTCTTCTCTTTCAATCAAATTTGCCTTTGGTTTGGGAGAATTGTCATTTCTTTTCCTATACCTGCATTGGAGGTGCATGATGACCTAGCTTTCCACATATAAAATAAATACTTTCCTTTTTGAAAATGGGATTGAAAGTTTTGGGCTTGTATTTATGATTGTCATGCGCATACCTTTTATTTTGAGGCTTATCTTGCACTGAAGGCAATTTCCTTCCCTTTGGCTGTTTGAGCTTCTTTCCTATTGGTTTATCAGCCAAGGACATTTTCTTGTGCTTGTGTTTCAATTATTATTTGTAGTCGTTCGAAGAAGATGGCAGCTTCTTAATCGATAAACCTGCAACAAATTCTTCATACAGGTTAATGTTTTCAGCCTTCAAGTTTTCTACTAGTTTATGGTACTTGTTGATTTGTCCCTCAATATATATCTTTATCTGATCATCTCCCAACGATAAAACTTGATAATGATGAAATTTTGCTTACCCACATCTTCAATATTGTATTTTGACACCAAGGAATCCTATATTTCTTTTGCTTTTTTATAGGGATATTAGACATCAAATAAATTATTAGCCAATGAACTCATAATTTTATGCCTACATACCTTATTCGCATGTGTTCAACTATGAAACTTTTGAGTTTCAGCAGAAGCTGGCTTAGGATCAGTGAGAGCAAAGGCCACTCCATGAACATCAAGAATGGGAAAAACCCTTTCTTGCCATCTCTTGAAGTTGTTTCCATAAAAAAGTTCAACTTTGAAAACTTCTGGGAAAGGCTCTGCAAATTGCGCAAGAGAAGTATTAGGCACTGCAGAGATGAAAGAAGCAGTAGGTGCATTAGTGTTAGCACCTAAAACAGCACTACCAATAGGGGGACAAACATTTGCAGAAGTTCTAGCAGCAGCATTGACAAAACCACTCGCAGCATAAAAAACAATTGCAGCAGCAGAGGCAGTGTTTCTAGCATTAAAAGAGGTGGATTCCATGATTAAATTCAGTAAGATTGTTGGCCGAAAACACTAAAGTAGAAGATAATTAAAATAGCTTGAGTTGTGATAACACTGTCCTTAAGGAATTTAATTATCCCAGGATAAAACAAGCTCTTCTATTTTTATTAAAAATAGAGTGCAAGAACACCAAAGAAGAAATCAATAACCTATCAGAAAGGAAGAAAGTTTGTTTTTCAATGTGTCAAACTATAGGTAAAATTATGCAGGCTAAGATTAACATTAGTGGGAAAGGAAAAATAGGAATAGTGGCAATATTATAATCAATTAGCAAAATATCTGTTAAGAAATACAGTACCTCGCTATAAATCGTCTTTAGACAGGAGCCCCTGGTTTTTCTTTTGCTTCTTTAATAAGGTTATAACAAGTAACTTATTATAAACTGAAAGAAAAGCTTGTAAAGAAATAACTCACAATATTCACAACAAATCATTATGGATCTAAACTCATGGAATTAGATATTCATTTTGTTAGAGAACAGGTCCTTCTTGGTAAGCTATCTGTTAAATATGTTTATAGTCAAGATCAAATTGCAGATATTTTGACCAAGGGGATATTTACTGCACATTTTCACTTGATGCCTTCCAATCTATGCATTTTACTATGTATAGATTAAGGGGATAGAAGAGTGTAATATATAATAATAGTTTCAGATTACGTTTATCCCTTGTGCTCTGTATTTTAGGATTAGAGTCATATTACATTATATTATGTACTTCTTATACCTATACATTATCTATTTCTATATTACAAATATAAATACTCCTTAAACTTTTTTAATTAGAGACGATAATTTTAGTCCGATTCATGAATACTCAATTCAGTCTGATTCAAATGAAGCGGATAATACTTGACTCGTTTAATAAATGAGACGAAACGAATTTTTTATTTTATATTTTTGACGAACTCAAATAATGATAATATTCCTTTCGAATCCTATCTAATTATATATATTATATATATTTATTTTTTTAATATTTTATATATATATAATTTATATATTTTTTAATTTATAATTATTTTTTATATAAAATATAAATTATATTTTAATATAAATGAATAAATATTTTTAAAAAAATAAAAAATAAAAATAAGTATATTAAATTTGATTTGACTTAACTCTTCCGTTACTCGTCTTGCTCCTATGTAAAGTAAAATGAGTAACCAGATAAATAATTTTATTATTAAACAAATCAAATTCAAAGTTTATGAAACCGTCCAAATTAGACTACTTACCATCTGTATCTTTATTAGCCCCTTGATATTCATTATCTCTCTCTGTTTTACAATGAATGATCATTACTTTACATTCTTTAATAAAAGGTAAAATGTTATTGCATAGTACAATGTCATTCTTATGTCAACTTCTAACTCTTAACTCGATTCAAAAAAACAAAACAACACAAAACTTCCAACTCTTACCTAATGTTTGGATAGTAGGAAATAAGAGAAAAAAAGAAAATAAATGGAAGAAAATAAGAGTTGATTTTAATTTTTCTTATTTGAGAATGAAGAGAAAAATAAGCAAAAGTGGAAAATAACTATATTTTCCTCTCCAATTTAGAAAAAATAAAAATAAAAAAAATAAAGTAAAGAGAAAAATAAAATCAATCCCTGTAAGTGAGACTGCTCTAATAATCATAAAGAAACTTCATGGCAAGAGCTTAAAAGAAAAAGTAGACTTGAAAAGGGGAAGAATAGTTGTGGGTGGCAACCATAAAAAATAAAAAAATTCCTCTCTTTCTCTGCACCTTCTTTCCTTCTCTCTTTTCCTTTTGTCGTCTATCACGATACTCTCTTTCTCTATATTTCTTTCTTCCATTTGATGACGTGTTAGCTTTTCGTTTTGTTCAGCAACCATCAAAGTTTCAAGAAATCATGGCCTCCCCAATTGATGAAGGTAGCTACTGTTACTGTTTTTCAAGATCAAGATGGATTCTTTTTTAATTCTTTGTTTCTTGTTATGTATTGGGTTGTAGAAATTTTCTCTTCTTCTTGAATAATAATGCTTTAGTTTTTGTTTTTTTGTTTGTTTTGTTAGTGAATCTTGGAGAGGAGAGTATCTATAATTACTATTACTTTGATTCTTGGCTGCGATTATAACTAAGAAATTTCACTTTTTTTTTTTCTTTCTTGAAGATTTTTTTTTTTCAATTCAGATGGGTTGCAGGATTGTACTTTTATTAATCTATGTATAATAATACACTTGTCGCTTTTTTTATGATTTCTTTTTTGTTTGGTTTGTCCTTTTATTAGTCTTAAATCTGTTTGGATTGAAGGAAAATGGTACTAGAAAAATTGGGATTTTTGTCAAGAATGTTACTATGAATCTAGTAGAGTATCTGATATTAATTCTGTTAGAAATTTAGCAGGAAAAGAAAATCTTCACACCTGACAATTATTTAGGGCTCCAACTATTGAAACAAAATAAAGATAAAGAAAAGAATTTTTTGTTTTTTAAAAAAAAAACGAATTCTTTAGTTTAGTTATCATTTCTGTTATTAAATAGTTCTTTGATTGATGGATTGTGCAGGGGGAGAGAGGGACTTAGAGAAGGGACTAATGCCTCCACAACAAAGCCAAAACCCTCTTGCAGAACCTTCTCCAACACCATCCCCATCCTCAACATCATCAGCTCCAGCCCTAGTTTTGTCCAACTCAGGAAAAAGGATTGATCAAGCTGGGAAAAAGAAGTATTTAAAACAAGTGACCGGCCCTCATAATGACACCGAGCTGCACTTGGCAGCTCAGCATGGTGATTTGGCTGCTGTAAAGCAGATTCTTAATGATATTGGTTCACAGCTGGTAGGGACTTTGAGCGGGGAAGAATTTGATGTGGAGGTCGCAGAAATAAGAGCATCAGTGGTGAATGAAGTGAATGAGTTAGGAGAGACAGCACTATTTACTGCTGCAGATAAGGGGCATCTTAAGGTGGTAAAGGAGTTGTTAAAGTATTCGAGTAAAGAATTCATTACAAGGAAGAATAGATCAGGCTTTGATCCATTGCATATTGCTGCTATGCAAGGACACCATGGTATATCTTGATTTTTTCATTTTATATTCTGAAGTGATTGATCTTGATTTAGTATTTAAGTTTATAAGTAAGACAACAAATCATTTTTTGGAGGAATATGTATAGTAAAGCACCTTACATTTATGTAATCGATGTTGTTCTTGATAAATTAAGCGAGAATTTAGGTGAAGTATGGATGATGGGCTTTTTGTTTGGTTGCTTTTGTATTTTGGTGAATCAATGAGAAGAATCTAAATGTTAGATCTTACATGAACAAGTCTGAACTTCATCAAGTTAATGTATTTAGCAACTGTTAGGCACACTTTGACCATGAAAATCATAGTATCAAATATTTTATTGCAGCAGTGTAGAGTCTTTGTTTGTTGTGAGATAATATCATATAAGATCATTAGATTAGATACATGATTCCTATATCATGATGTTCATGGTACTAGCTTTCTGGAGTAAGGATCCCAAGAAAATGGAAAAGAAAATAAAATAAAAATGAGACAGCTTTCTCGTTGACTTGGGAAAGTACCAATTGAACATGCTCAAGTAATTTTGCAGGGGCCATTGCCTGTGGTTATTTAGTCATCCTACCACACAAGTTATGAATTATGATTATAGCAAATAATGACTTTGGTTCAGTTTTAAATCACCTGAAAAACAGGAATGTTATTTTGAAATATAATGAATGGGCAAAGGCAGTTTTCCAGCTGCAAGGCTGTATTTGCACTAGTAAGGTTTTAGTATTATCAGGATTGCAATCTCCCATTTTTACAATCTTTTTCCATCTGCCACTATCATAAAGAGCGACTAGGACCAGTTTGGTCACAGTACATGTGGTAAAATTTGAGTGCCAGGATGAATTCTAGATTTTTTATGTATGCAACCAGCTGTTGGATGTTCCTTTTTGTTAACAGTGTTTGATACCAACTAGAAAAGCATTTCTGATGATTCTTTTTGCAGCCATTGTGCAAATGCTATTAGATCATTACCCAAGCCTGAGTCAAACATATAGCCCATCAGATGCAACCCCTCTTGTATCTGCAGCCACAAGAGGGCATACTGCAGTAGTCATTGAATTGCTGTCAAAGGATGGTAGCTTGTTGGAGATTTCCAGATCCAATGGAAAAAATGCATTGCATTTAGCTGCCCGACAGGGTCATGTAGATGTTGTACAAGCGTTGCTCAGCAAGGATCCTCAGTTGGCACGAAGAACAGACAAGAAGGGACAGACTGCATTGCATATGGCTGTAAAAGGGCAAAGCTGGGAAGTAGTAAAATTGCTTCTCGGAGCAGATGCTGCTATTGTGATGCTGCCAGACAAATTTGGTAACACAGCATTACATGTGGCAACTAGGAAGAAGCGGGTGGAGGTATGCCAATCATTTTCCTTCTTTTATAACTAGAAGTCTTAAGTCCTGCTAGCCTTTGATTTTCATTTGAAGTTTTGTTCTTGATATTGTCAAGGTTGTATACATCTCCCCGTTTTAAATTTTCCGTCAATCTTTAGATATATTTGGCCAGTTTCTGATAGTTCAGTAAAATCTTAGGTTTGAGTCTTCATTTTTCATTGCAGATAGTGAATGAGTTGTTGTCACTTCCTGACACAAACGTCAATGCACTGACGAGAGATCACAAGACGGCCCTTGACATTGCAGAACAGCTTACCCTCTCAGAAGAATCGTCACAGATAAAAGAGTGCCTTTGTCGCTGTGGCGCTGTTAGAGCTAATGAACTCAACCAACCAAGGGATGAGTTGAGGAAAACTGTGACTCAAATTAAGAAAGATGTTCACACCCAGCTTGAACAAACCAGAAAGACCAACAAGAATGTTCGTAATATTTCTAAAGAGCTCAGGAAATTACACCGTGAAGGTATCAACAATGCTACCAACTCGGTGACGGTGGTGGCTGTACTATTTGCCACAGTTGCCTTTGCAGCCATCTTTACTGTACCCGGTGGGGATAAAGATAGCGGGATGGCAGTGGTGGTGGGCCATACGTCTTTCAAAATTTTCTTCATCTTTAATGCTATTGCTCTCTTTACATCGTTGGCTGTTGTCGTAATTCAAATTACACTGGTTAGAGGTGAGACAAAAGCAGAGAGACGGGTAGTGGAGGTGATTAACAAGTTAATGTGGTTGGCTTCTGTGTGCACTTCCGTTGCATTTATGGCCTCGTCTTATATAGTGGTTGGCCGGAAACATGAGTGGGCTGCTATTTTGGTTACAGTTGTGGGGGGAGTGATAATGGCTGGGGTTCTTGGCACAATGACTTATTATGTGGTTAAGTCCAAGAGGACTCGCTCAATGAGGAAGAAGGAGAAGCATGCACGAAGGAGTGGATCAAACTCATGGCAACACACTGAGTTCTCCAACTCAGAAGTTGATCCAATTTTTGCCCTTTAATGTGTGAATTTATAACTTGATGGGAAAATCTTAAGATTGATAAAACAATGAATATTGAAGCAAATGAAGGTATTGTAGTTAAATATAAAAATGGTCTTTCCAAAAATTTCTTTGTAAGTGTGCTGACAGATGACTCTCAGGTGAAACAGTAAATCAACTAGCAATGTGGTTTGAATTTTCTGATTTATTTTATATTTTATTTTTAAAAATAATTTTATAATTAATATTATTTTATAAATAATAAGATTCATAAAATAGAAGATAAGAGAAGATAAGCTTGTCATGATTCAACAGTCTACAGAAGAATTAAATGTACTTCGAGTTCCATATAATTTCTAGATGAAGCCAATATATAGACAATATAGGAATGACTGATAAAACTAAAGGCCCAATATCCATTTCTAGATGAGTCCAAAATAGGCTCGATGAGCCCAAAATAAGCCCATTAATGTATTAGAAAAGATTCAGAAATTGCAAGTTCTGTTTCTTGAAAAGTTATAGAGAGTGAAGTTTCTAATTTCTTGAATGTAATGATGATTCTTATACCTCACTGCTGATGATTTGTTGTATCAATCTGTTTGTAGATGCCATTGTTATTAGTGTACAAGAACAACAATGCCAATCTGTTTTTTCTGCTTGAATCATACAGCAATTCTAAAGCAGCAGTGCAAAATATTCATGTCAGTCTTTAAAAACACAGAACAGGCAATCATTTTATTCACCTGGTTGCATAAATAATCTATATTTACTTGGAACCTTATTTTTTTTTTTTTACAATTGTTATGAATATGAGAAATGGAATGTGTCTAAGAAAGGCTCATCCGTTACACAAAGTGCTCTCCAATTAATGGGGAATAGAGAAGGATGAGCGTAAGAGCACAGTCTTTTCCTTATATTTTTAACCTATGCCTTGCAAATTAACGAAGGAATAATTTTACCTGTTGCCTCAAGATCTTTGTTCAAATGTTTAATCTTTTTTTTTTTTTCTTGATATCAATCCATGCAAGTTGGGTAGGGAAAAGGGTTACTTGTAATATGGTTAGATGCACCCCTTAGTGCATAACAACATCAATTAGCCTTTTCTACTACTACTTTCTTTGCTTCTAATCCTATGTCAAAATTCTGGCTGACATGCTTGCTTAGTTTAAGGTTTAGTACACCCACTATGAAAATAAAAAACAGCTACCTGAAATGCTGTAATTTTTTTTTTTATATTATGTTGTTGATTGTCTTTCTTTGCTAGACTTAGATGGGTTTAAACTTTTAAAAGTAGTGTAACTGAAGATATATAGGGATTAGAGACTAATCAGCACTAAATCTTTTTTTCAACACTTAGATTAGTTGTTTATTGATCATTGATTTAATATTATTTATTATTTTTTTTTATAAATTTTATTAGAATTGAAATTTAAATTCAAGATCTTCCAGATAAATTTTATTCCAATGTTTTTAAATTAAAAACTCATTATTTATTTATTTTTTATTATTTATTTTATATAACGATGTATTATCCAAACTCATTTAATTTGAATAATTTATAATCGAGTCGAAAGAAATCAATAAAAAATAAAAATATTTTAATATTTATTTTCTCAATTTATAAGACTCGAAATCAAAATTTTATTTAAAAAAAAAATCCGCTCCTTATCACCCTAACCAATAAATACTGATTATTTATTATTGTTGGTATAACTTTTCCTTGTTTACATATTTAATGTAGACAGATGTCCCTTACCTACCCTTGAGAGGCAGAGAGGTATTTTCTTTTTGCATCTAAATCATGATTTTATTTGTTACCGTATCATTGGCTGGAACTTAATTAATTATGTTTTACCTTTACCTAACTTGCATTACTTTGCAGTTTTATATAACTGTGTTTTTGCTTTATAGAACTTTACACAAGCAAACAATTAAAGTAAAATTATTTGATATGCTTAATGATGATGAGAAGATTATTTTTCTTAATCATTTTATCACTGAAAAATGAGCGAAATTATTATTCCTTATAATCATGTGTGGACAATCAAAACTAATAACTCCAATCATAATATACTGTTGGCATGTGACTGTAAATGATTTTATTTTATTTTTTTTCCTTTGTATACAACTTGTAGAAGATCTATCAGAATAATATCTCAGTACTGATATTTTAAAATAAGATCATATTCATGATAGATATAGTTGGAATCTGACTGTAGGATACAATGATAGCTATGAAGAACCTACACTTAGATAGTACATTATATCAGGAGAAACAGTGACAGAAGAAGCTATTGTTGGAACCAGATTCTACACTTGTACACAGTACACCTGAAAATTTGATATTGAGTGCAAAAAATATTATTTGGAACTGGTGCTTGTTATGTAGAAGGAAATTAAAACTTTTAAGTAGATGTTACTTCTTTTTTCCTTGTTTTGTTTGTTTTTTTTCCCTTGTGTCTTGCGCCTTGCTATTGATATAGGAAATAGCACTTGTGAAATTTGAGTTTTGGTGTACACATATAAATAAAAGATTTGCATGTGCAAGTTCCTGAATTTTACCACTACTTACCTTAGAAAAATGATTGATACCCATTAAATAATTAGATGAAATGACTTTATGGGAAAGGAGCTCTATGGACATTATGGGTGGGATTGCTTGTAATGTGCATTCCTTCTCAACTCTCTGCTCGAAGTTATATCATAGGGAAAACTATATGATACATTAGACGTCTAAATTCGAATACATGATGATTTCAAAGATTTCTCTTTAGAAAGTAACATATAATTTATTTACTAGTTTAGTACTCATTATACCTTAGTCTAAGTGGGAGAAAAACATTGATACGAGGCATTTTATGAAACTTCCACAGGATAGTCTGATCTAACAGTTGTAACTCATGCCCTGAACAAAAAGAAGCACATAATTGAATTAATAAAAGAGAAAATGAACACATCAAGAACTAATCTAAAAAATATTATGCTCTTTTCTTTTGTTTCTTTTTTAAATATTTGGTGAAGTGCTTCATCCTCTGCAAAGGTCAGGTCTTTCTTGCTCTTCACAGATAGCAATTTTGGAAGCTGATGACAATGAGTAAAATCCAACTTCAGTTGCGGATTTCCTTGGACAGAATAGCTGCTGATGAGACTGCTTACAATGGGCAATTGCTCCTTGAATTGGATTCTCAATCTCTGAATTTACACTGCTACTTCTCTTTAGAAATGGAAGCCCATTAAATCTATTATTAGTATTGGTCGAGCTTGAAGATGAAGAAGATGAACCGGATGAAGATGAAGAAGACGATGAAGACTTGTTTGTTGAATGCCTTTTGATAGCCATAGAGAATGATCTCCTGTGAAGACGACCATTCCCATCTTCAACGATCTTTTTTTCCTTCTGAATTTGTCCAAAAGGAGCTTTCTTTATCGCCTTTTCACATTTGTTCAAAGACTCTTTAGATTTTGAAACAATTCCTTCATCTGCAACTTTTGTTGCTGCTGTACAAGACTCATCTGAGCAGCCAGACTTACCAAACAAGGACTTGAGATAAGCCCGGGAAGCCTTGAGCCTTGAACTAATCGATGATTGTTTGATTAGCTTAAGCTTTTTAGTCCAGGATTTCTTCGAATTTTCACCGATAAAATCACTTACTTCGTTTGAGTATTCAAAAAAATACTCTTCAGGATTTAACTCCATACTAACCTGACAAGACTCAGAAGGTGAAATTTTGCAGGATTCAAATGGAGTACTAGTTGTAGTTGGTGTTACAGTTGTTGTCATTAATGGGGTGCTATAAAATTCTTCAAAGTTATAATCTTTTCTACAATCATAAGCAGAATTGGAGTGTTGAAGGAGTTTTTCAACCATTTCCAAACGAGGAGGAAGATGAAGTGGAAGGAGCTTGCCTTTGTAGAAAAGCTCATCAGCTGGGGAAGTTGTGGAATCTTTTTCTAGTGAAATTGAAGACATTTGGAATTCAAATTCTCTTGTTTGTGGAGAAGAGCTTTTGGAATGGCAAAGGAAATTGGAATATGAACTGATTTCCATGTCAATATAATCATCATCTGCATGATCATATGCTAAGAGGTTCATTGTCATTGTTGTTAAGGTCTGTTTTGTGTGTAGAGGAGCTGATTAAGGTTTGGTGATGGGGGGAAATGAAAGGAAGAGTAGTATTTAAATTTGTGAGATGATGCTATGTTGGAAAGTGATGAACAATTTTCAGAAATTTGGAGTTTTCTGAATGCTTCCAACTATAACAATTTCAAAAAACATTATGTGGGAGCTGCACTGTCTCATTTCTGCATTTCTTTTTCCATCAACTTATGTATAAGTTGTGCTCATTTCTCATTGCTTTACTTTTGTATAATTTTTCCCCATATCATTCACCATAATAAGTATTAAGAAGTCAAGCACTTTTTTTTTCTTTAACAAAGTATATTTAGAAAATGAATTTTTTTTATCAAAAACTTTTAAAAGAAGAAAATAATGAGAATTGAATTATATGTCAATAGAAGCAAGTATTAACTATTACACTAATAATTTAATGTCTGTCTCATTATGCAGGAGGTCAGGAGTCCAAAATTTGACAATCTAATGTATAAAAAAAAATAAAAACAAGTGTAATTGGGTATTCTATAAATTAAATACTATTAAATAAATAAATTGCCCTCACTCAAATAGAATATTGTAGTGAAATTTTAATGTCTTCTAAAGTAATTTTATTTATTTTATTTTTATTTGTTCTTCTTAATTATAAGATAAGGTATTTTTAATCATAAATGGTGAAAAAATAACTTTTGATTCTAAGTTATTGTTACTATATTTAAAAGAAACAAATAAAAATTAATTATTGGATAAGGTATAGTTCTATGGCCCTCTATTCATCATATAATTATAAATGATTTCCTCTTGCATTATGAGATTCATAATTCATAAGGGGTCCTAATAATTCTAATTCAAAAAATTTTATTGCATAACTTTTAGGCCAAATATATATATATATATATATTAAAAATAAAAATAGCAATTAATTGAATAACGTCACCAAACAAAAGCAAATGATACAAGTTCAGAAGGAAGTAAATAAAATAAATACTTTTTTTTATTTGGCATGCATGAGATAGTGGCCCCATACCTTGATAGCATGCTCTATTCAGTTAATAAATTATTTAATTAACTGGAATAAAAAAAAAATTACAAGTTCACATAATTTTATCCTACTAATGAATTTCATCCGACTCGAATTTAATATCGAATAATTTTATAAAAAAAGAATTCACATTATAATTATCATAAAATAATAAAAATAAATTTTTTAAATATTTAATTTTAATTAATTTTGAATTTAAAATTAAATCGAGGTAAGCTGAGTATTATTTATTAATAAATTAATAGTATGCTCTTGAAAATTATTTTATATTTCTACTTATCTTCAGTTGCACTCACTTATCTCTTTCTTTTTTTTAATCATATTTTCAAAAGCAGCCCATATGTCTTTATAATATTAATATGTAATCTTATCATTATATATATATATTTCTTTCAATGTGTTCCCATTAACTAATTAAACAAACTTGAAAAAGTCTCTCTTTTTGCTAAGTAATGTATAGTATATATAATAGTTAAAAGAATTCCTTTTAGGCTTTTATATATACTTTACCAGATTTCACTACTTTTACTGGATTCCTGGGTTTGTTTTTTCACTTGTTTTTTTATTGGAAAAATTCCCTCTAATAATTTTTAAATTATTAGATAGGATATAAATATATCATTCTTATTTATATAAATATATATTTATTTTAATAACACGTGAATCTATTCTAATGAATAGATATTTTCGTTTTATCAAATAATTTCTTATATCTCCTTAACTAATTTTGATATATGTATGTATTTTTTATATTTCTATGGTAGAGATGTTGAAAACCTATTTCCATGCATTTACTTAAAATTTATCCTTTTAAATTGAGCCATTCATTAGTATTAGAATCTTTTCTATCATTATATGTAGAATAATTTTTTATATTAATTAAATTTCTTTATAAGTAATATATTTATTTACACGCTAAGTCGAATAAATTTTATATCAAATAATTTGAGTATTTTATACAACAATAAGTGAATATTTGGTAAAAAAAATTAATACAATAATTAGTTTTTTTTTATTTTCAACGGCTGTATCAAATTTATTTAGTTAATGATATATATTAGCTATTAGGTAGTCAAATAGTTGTTTCCGAAAATTTTAATTTAGAGTTTTTTTAAAAAAATTCTACTTATTTAAATAGAAAGACTAAATTATATATATATATATATATATATGTATATATATGTATGAAAATTTATTTTTAATGGATATTAAATATATTAACAGTTAATAACTTATAATAATTTTATCAAATATTTACAATAACTAGTTATAAGCTAATAACTATTAATTATCAGCTAACATTTATTAATAACAGCTAATAAACATGACCTAAATACCGAAATCAATAATACTACTTCAATATCATTTGATATATAATATTAAAATTAATAATAAGTAAATATTTATAACAGCTTATTAAATATTAACATATATTAATAATAAGTTAGTAATGTCATCAAAATAAAATAAAATAAAAAAGTTTATATATATATATGAGTGGTAGGAGGACTACTGAATCTATATCCAATTAAAAGGGGTAATTATTTGTAACAATCTTTTTCTTTTTTTCTTTTTTAATTCTAATGGTTGTTAATCCATATTCTTTTTGTTTAGTTACATTGAAATGACACAAGAATAGAAGATTTTTAAGAGAGGAGTACTATGAGTTGTTTATCTCACCAAGAAAACAACTTATGATCCGACATTTCATGGTGGAGGGTAAGGAAATTGTGGATGCAATGCCTGCAATGCTCGAGACTTTTGTTTTTGTCTTCCCTTTTAACACACACTCTCCTCTCTCTCTTGGGTCCTCTTTTTTTATTTTATTTTAATTTAATTTTTAATTAAGTTCTTGTTAACCATTGAGAAAGACAAAGGGGTATTACTGCTTTTCTCCTAGTTCAAACCGCCTATATTATATAGTTATTCTGTTTTGTTCTAGTTTAAAAATAACTATTATAAAAACACTAATCTAATTATTATTTCTGCATACGAGACATATCCTAACGATAAATATATATTACTTTAGATAATAGACTCAACGATAAGTGCATATTATTTTAAATAATAGATTTAAAATAGATTTCTCCCATTCCAATGTTAAAAAAATAAAAAATAAAAACTATTATTTTTTGAACTCCTTTGTTAGGTCTGTTTAGCCATATTCAAGGCACCATCATAAGTATTATTTTTTTATTTTTAGTTTTTTTTTTCTAAATTGTCTTATATCCGATAATCATATTAATTTTGACTAAATTTAATTTTAAGTCGGATGAAACTCATAAAAGGGTAAAAATATCAGAATGCCTACCATCATGTGTATTATTATGAGCAAGTTGTTAGCTTAGTTATGTAATCTATTAATGGTACTGACCTAGAAGGCTGAATATTGAATAAAAAGAATATATAATTTCTTCATTTTGATAAATATTCCAAATATTTCAAGTTTCATTAATTTTAGATAATTGTACAATTAGTTGGCAACACAAAAGGAAATCATTTTTTTTTCTTTTTGATTAATTTGACTCTGATCATTCTGAAATGACAATATTATCACTTAAATCAAAATTTAAAGACTTTGAACGTCATGGATGAAGAAAATCATTTCATCTTATATCTTGCAAAATGTTTATCGTTAAATGTCAACATAACCATAAATATAACATCTTCAGAGGAAATATTTTACATAATTATAGTGTCCTACAAAGTGAATAAAAGAAAATATGAATTCTAAATAATAATGTACTCAGCAAAGACCTTTATTTATTTATTTAATTTTATAAAATATCATGCAAAAGTGCAATAGTGCAACCTTTATAAAAAAAATCTTGAATAAGAGCATCAAGATGTGATAAAAACTACTGTTCTCGATTTTCATCTTTCAATAAAACCCTAATTAGCAATTTAGCTTTGAATAAAGAGATCTCAGGTTCTATTTCCACTAATATGGGTAGTTATTGTTAAGTTATTTGGTTTGATTACTTCTCAATAAGCAAATACAGTTTGACATGGTCCAGTTTTGTTATTTGATATTTTATATGATGTAAAAAAAAATAAAACCCCAATTAATAACAACTTAAAAACTATGCAAATAGAGTTTGATTTAATGCATATATAAATGCAACATTCAAAAATTACCTCTGCAAAATATCACAATCACTGTATATATATGGGTGAATGGGTCCATTTCTCTTTAGATATTGAAGTTGAGATTCTGCAGGGAAACAAAAAGTACAAGCAAAGGATAGCCATAAATGTGCCCATCCAAATGACCCACCTCCGCAAAATCAGGATTTCTGAGGTTTCAGTTGTTAGATAATTGACTACAAGAACCATTTTGCTTCAATTGAATGGGTTCCATCTGCTGGGTATCCTACCAGCATCAGACCAAAGTAGAAAATTGCAGCTGCTAAACTGTTTAGAGCAAAGCCTTTTTCTTGTCATTTTAGTGACTGCCTTTCTATGAGATCTTGGTTTGAGTGGGGGGATAGTGGGGAATAGAGAACTATCCACTATCTTCTGTAGTCTCGTAATCAAAGCATTAGAGGTCCTGCTTAATAATGGTGTTGTACAAAAGATGAGACAAATTCCAACTTCCAGATAAGGAAACTTTTCATGATAAATCCAAATTTATTTTGGGTTTTCCATAAAATTGCTTCAACAAAGACAGCAAAATCGCCACATTCCCTGTTTCGGTTCCCATACTCTTCTTAAGACGCACGAAGGGTCACCCTCAATATACCCAATTCCTAGCAAAGAAATATTCACCCTTCATATATCCAATTCCTAGCAAAGAAATATTCACCTCGATATTTCCAATTCCTAGCAAATAAATGTTTTTCTTGCTACTTAAAATTACATGTTTAAACAAAGGTTTTTCTTGCTACTTAAAATTACATGTTTAAACAAAGGTAAATGGATACTATAAAATTACAAGTTGAAACACCAGTCAAATTCAAAATAGTAAAAAAAAAGGGATAATTTTTTTTTCTTTGCAATGATTGGTACCAGCCCAGTTGATACACTTACAGGATATTTATATGTTATGGTGATAAATTAATAATCTAAATTTGTCTGCCCAAGAAACAAGAAAAGAAAAGCAAGCTCAATTTGTCACATTCTTAGCAAGAATTAATCATCTAATTCTTAGTAAGAATTAGATCACATTCTTAGCAAGTACAAACCACTTTATATGAATATTGCACCTAATGATACATCCCAATACGCTTATTCCTTAATATCGTAGTTCAACATTTACATCAGTAACTTCTAATTTTTCTTTTTCGTCAAATTCCACCTTACAACATACAACTTTGACAATTTACAGAAGAATGAACAAATTGACACTTCAACATAAGTTACGCCAAAAAGCTCATGACACAAAATTCAGCTTTTGGAGAGGTCACGTACAGATTATCGTCGTACTCGTACATAGGCAGGCTTGTTTAGTGGATTTTCATTACAGCGCTCGCCTTGTTCGAGTGTTTGTTGATCACTTGCTTGTTGCTGTATCACCAGATCTCAACTCCCTTTCAAGCTCATCAAACTCCCAGTCACCAATCTCTTCTGTTGAGTAATCTCGAGCATCCTTCCCAAACTCCGACTCCAGCTTCGCTAGTTCTGCTGCAGGATCAAGCATCGGCTGTTCCTCAACTGCAGGTGCCTTGGGTTGACTATCTGTCTCAGATTTTGGTGTACTAACATCCTGTGCCACATTTGGCAAGGGACTTTGTGGTAGCTTCTCATATGTTGTAGTCTGTGCCTTGGGGGTTGGTGGATTCTCCATTTCTAGATTTGGTCTCTCAATGGATTCAAATTCCTTTCTCAACTTCTCAATATCGTCAAGTAGCTCTTTAATCTTTGCATTATCTTTCCTGGATAAATGGGGGCACATAAAAAGTTTCATGACTTGAGTATATAAAGGAATAGCACAAAATAACCAAGATTGTTTGCATTCAAATTGATTAAATAGATATCTGAACCTATAAAAAGTAGGAAGAAAAAATTCAATCATAATCTAAAGGATAACATCTAAAATTATGAATTTTACTATATTTTCCAAATTTATACTCAAAACAAGTTTTCATCCACATTCTCAACTCTAATTTCCATTCATATATCCACCCAACCAAAGAAAATTTGAGTACCATAAGCCTCTCGTTTAAGCAATTCAAACTATAAATTCTTTCATTTCAAAAGCCTCAACAAAAAAGTAAAGAAGGAGAAAAAGAATAAGAACAATTTAGGTTACAGCCAGAATCCCACCTATGAAAAGCCCCCTGTGGAGCATAAAGCTGCTCTCTCATGTGATCCGCCACACTGAAGGTAGCTATAATCTGAAATGAGACAGCCGAATTAATGTAATCAATCTCAAATTAGATTCTTTTTAGGATAAACCACGAAAAAAAAAATACTAACAATAAGTTAAGGAAAGATTAATTGTTGAAAACTACAAATCAGTGAAAAATCTGGACACAGGAATATTCACCAGAGTTGGACTACATTAAAAATTCTCTTTTTTCCTAAAATAGGTAAGAAAAGGAAAGGAAGGAGAGAGTGGCATGCTAGCGGATGACTTTTGCACCAATAACTCTAAGAATGCAGAGTAAACAAAACTCTAAGAATGCAGAGTATGTACCAAAATATGCTAGTGGATGACATACAAGTTGACATGATGCAAAGTAAACAATTTACTCGTAACCAAAACTCTATTGCACTAGTGGATGACATTATGTGCAAGTAAATGTAAATCATTCACTTAACCTATCACATTTACAATTGTTTATCCAAAAGTGGGTGATTTGTAAAAGAAAATTATGTTTCAGAGCTCAAAATAATTGTGATAATCACCCCAGCTTTCAAGGAATCATTCAGCAGAGATCTAACAAGGAAGTAGCATTACATCAACACTATAGCACAATAAAATGCCTAAATATATCATTTGTACATTTGGACCCAGAAAGTGTGAACCAAAAAAAATCACATTATGTACCTTGGCTTCATATTCCAAATATTCCTTCTCAAGATGTTTCCTTGGGTGTATTATTTTAGAATCACCATGATCCAAACTAGCTCCCACCTCTGATCTATATTATCAAATGATAAAAAATTAGAAAATTGAATCAATTCATAGTATTCAAAACATCATCAATTCAAAAATTGCATCACCCTTCACTTAAATGTTTTAGATTATCCACAAATTTCCCAATGCGGCTAATAGCAAGCCCCAGCTCTTTCTGCATAAAGAATACAGGCAGTTGTATCAGAACAGGAATGTGCATGCAGACGAGAGAGAGAAGGGAGAGGCAAACATTTCCATGTGGATCATTATTTTTCACAAAGGATACCATCATACCTTGTAACCAGAGAGAAGATGGATTGCCAAGTTCACAAAATAGTCCTCATGTCTCTCCAGCTCATCACTTGAAAATGTAAGCAAGCAACAAGCACAAAAAAAAATTCAAGGTTTTTTTAGTCTGATGTACACGGCGCAACAAAGAATAGGGAACGTTCTCTTCCATTGAAAGTAAACATAGCCAACCCAAAAACAAAAAGGCACACTTAATATCACATAATTGAAGTACATACTTGGCCTGCTTCTCCATCTTTTCAGTATATGAGTGCTGAAGAACCCAAGTATCTTCCAGAAAATTAATCCAGGTACTAAGGATGTACGCCTCTACCTTGCATGCGGATACTGATTTTGACAGCTCATCTTCCTATCAACAAATTGAAAAGATATATAAGAAATCTAAATAACAAGGATGACCAAAAACTTAACGCTATCACTTGTAAACCTGATCAGAACTAAGGAAAACCAGAGGAGAAAATTAATGACCTTTGTTTTCAAGTGCTCAATGATCTGATTGTTAGCTTCATCAAACTGATCTCTTTCTTCCTTGGCATTGCGAAGACGTGCATTTGCAGCAGCCAAGGAGACGCTAACCTACTCCATATTGACAAATATTTAATTGTTTGCAAACATACGATAAGTGGACAGGCAGTTAAACAGAGGTACACAAGGCATAATAGAAAATACTGTCCACCATGGTAAAGAAAATTCTAGCATCCCAGTTCAAAAGCAAAACAATGAGAATTTTTTCTCAACAACATCATCCACACCATTCTGGATCATGCTGTGCATTTGGAAGGAAGAATTTAGATTGAATTGAAGGGAATCAGAAGTAACATTTAGTCTAAAAGGTCTCAGTGAAATTTAATCCATTCTATAGTTGATTAAATTCATGAATAAAGATTTAGATTCATGAATGTGGCCGAGAACTTAATCGAGGTGCATTTGAAATTAGACCTTTTAATAGGTATTTCAAATCTATCCTTAAATTAGTTTCATATCCACATGGATGAATCAAACCTCTTTACATGAACCTAATCAATCAAAGAAAAACCCAAGCATTATTGAATCCCAATCTCTCTGGCTTAAATTCCTCCATCCAAATGTAGCATCAGAAAATATGATATTTCACAAAATGATTGTGAAATTTGCAAAATACCCATAAGATGGTGAAATTTCATATACTATGCCAGCCTAATCATGGAACTTCCAGAGTGGATGAGGAAGCCTTGTGGCCTCCCATATGAATTCCCTTATTTAGCAAAATGGGTGCACTAATGCAGGATAACACAGGTTTACAACAATATTCCGAAGCCTGAAATATTTTTACCACAATCTAATAAAATTTATCACAGCAGACAATGGATATTGCCTTGGTGGAATATAGGAGTTGTATAGGCCTTAAATTTATCTATTTCATATTATCAATATTAAGGATGCTATTTCTCAATTTTAATACAAATAATGTTTGATGCATTGTCTTTTCCAACATGATATAATATCCAATATTATTCAGATGTCCTCTTGTCAAAGTTGTCATGTAGCAGCCTGATTGGTAACATCAGTGAACTTGGAATATAGAAAAAGAACAAGAAAAATGGAACAACAATTGTCATCAAACCCCTTCATAAGAGCTCAGAGAGAGAGAGAGGACGAGGAAGAAGGAGATGGGGTAAGAGAAGGAGAAGTGAAAGACCTTTTTCAATTGAGCTTCAAGTTCATCTCTTTGGTTTTCAAGTACAGCAATTTCAGCTGATATTTCCTGGAAAGAAAACAAAGAACAGAAATTTTACATTTCCCTCCAACCTGAATAAACACAGATGCAGTATGCATAATTTTCCTAGTTTCTAGCAGACATATGCCCCAAAACTTAAAAGATCATGAGCCATAAAGAAAACTTGTGCCCAATAGGAAAAATTTTGTCAAAAAATATTCCAGATAACTACCAACTGATAGATAACCACTGGCACACGAAGGTTGAAACTAATGATCAAGATCTATCGACAAGCCAATTAAAAAGATATGTCAATATATAATAAATAAAATTGAGTGAATAATTAGGCAAATGCTTCCTATGAACGCATCTGGCAATAATATCACCTAACACCTAAACTCATGGTAAAAGTGGCAATTCCAATAAGAAGATACCCATGTGCATAGAAAAATTGTTTCAAATGTTTGTATAACTAACCAGATTATCATTCTCTTATATTAGCTAGATATAATGATCAAAAGGCATGTCCACCTAGCAATTTCTTTAAATACATATCTTATGAGTATAGCAGACCTCTAATCAACCATTCAATGAAAGAGAAAATGCCAGAGGCAAACTGCCAAAGATGGTCTGAACAGTGTAACAAGCTAATAACTAATAAGGACAGAGATTTTCTCTGAAAGCAGATTACCTTCTCTCTTTCATTAGCTTCATCAGCTTTAGTAACACGAACTTTCAGAGCCTCTTCTTTTTGTATTCTGCCAATTAACAGTAAGGAGGAAATAAAACGCAGCATCAGTTCTGCATGCAATGACAGAATTAAGAACCCTTTTTTTTTAATGCTTGTTCCAGAGGTGGTTAAAAAGGTCTTTATATCTTGCTTCCTTGTCCAAGAGGGAGTAAGGGGTGTTTCCACTCTGTCATAAAGTTTGGCATTCTCCTATATTTATTTCCAGAGGACTTCTCAGGCTCAGAAAAGAAATTATTTGTTAAGTCCACCTAGGTTAAAGGCTTGCTTATGTTAATTTAGAAAAAGAATTGCCACATTGTTATACGCTTGAAATGAAGACATCAAATATTTCAGTCATATTTAGTCCACAGTGAAACTGCAGGCATTGCAACAGCCCTTTTTTTAGCCAAGTAAAATCCTTTGAAACACTTAGGACATGCAAATCATTAAAGGAAAACCAAGCACCAAAAAGAACCTATAGCAGCTGAGCCAATTGCCCAAAAAGTTCAAAAAACACAAAACTCTATTAGGAACAACAATTGAGTCAAATTACAAGAAACTAAAAATGTGGTCCACGACTAGGCAAAAGACTACGTGCATAAACAGATAATCCCTCAAATAGATTTTTTACCTGTGATCTAAGATGCGCTTTTCAGCTTTTGATGCTGAGCTAGCAAGGGATTCTGACAAGATCTTCAATTTGTCAATCTGTTGCATAAGAAAAACAATAATGACACAGCTTTTATGGGAGCTTGGATTTCCCAATTAATATGAACAATAATAGAAAGAGATGACTTGGACTCCGACTCAAAATAACATTAAGCAAGCATCATCCATCACCCTTAACTGCTCTGAGGGAGAGAGAAAGGGGGAGAGGTGGAAATTAAATTTAAACAAAATCAATACCAATATGCATATGTCCCCAAACCCAAGTCATTATCTGGGGCTATATTCAGCAAATCTGCTAACAAGTGTAATGTGTAATGAGGAGATGAATGAGGAACACATCAACAAGGACAGCAAATAAACTACCCAAAATGTGGAGGCAGAAAGCAGATTTTAAGCATCTGTTTAATCTAATGCCACACAAGCAAACATGGTTGCAAAAATAATGAGTTTACAAAGTGCTTACTGGAGGGGCCCATAGTGACTTTGTCCAGACTTCTCCATTATAACATCTAGCGTGTTAAACACTTTTTCATGCAATAATCACACCCACCATCATCACTAAATACTTCGCGAGAATAGACCATTAAAAACTGCACAGCAAAGATATGATACCTCCTCATCCAAGTCCTTAATTAACTATAACTAACACCTTTTTCCTTTTTCTTGTTTGATTATCATCACGAAGCCAAGATTTCAGAAATTTATAAAAAACAACCCAAGAGAAATAGCATAGCATACCTTTTGAGCATGAATCTCTGGAGAGTCACCAAAATTCAAATTTTTCTTTTTCAGTAAAAGCCCTCCCAATATAGAACAGATACGAATTTGTGCAAGGGATTCTTTTAGAGCCTGAAAATACAGGGGGTCAGATCTTCCTTTCTTAGCTTCGCACACAAAGAAATGGTCAAAAAGTTGTCAAGTGTTCTATATTATTGTAACAGTACCAACACATATCTACCAATATTTTGAGATGATGAGGGCCTCAAAAAGAAAATAAAAAATCAGGCAGATGTTTTACCATACCAATTAAGACTTCTTTTCATGGTTTTAAATATCGTCCGATATGTTAAGTTCGTTTGTTATGTATCAGATTTTTAGCCTGCCGATAAGATATTTCTCGTTAAGAAACGGGTGATTAGAAATTATATATTTTTTATACAAATTTTATGATAAATGATCTTCTTATCATATATTAATCACTCTAAAATATTAGACCCGAAACATTAAAATGTTATTTGATTGAAGTATTTACTTAATATTTATTCGAGTCATTTTGCAAAATTTGAAAATTATTCACAATAGCAGCAACCAATTCAGTCCAATATGGTCCGATTCAATCCGATTCAGTTACATGGTTTCTGATTCTAAAACCGTTTCCAAAACCTTTATTTAAAACCTTACTTTTTTTTTCCCTTCATTATGCACAATATTAGAATTAAATAACATATATGGTTATTGTCCTTAATAATAATCCACCATGGAGTTCTACACATTCTTTTCCTTCTGGCTCTTGCATTCTTTGTATAAGAACCAATAGCCATTAAGTACTAACACGTACATTACAGATGTACACCCCACAACTCGAAAGTAAAAGAGATAAAATGCTTAATCTCAAGATTTTGTCTCATTTCATATTTCAGAGAAAAATCTAAAGTTTAAGATTACTGAAAAGGCACATCAGCATAGCAAGAACCAGCAAAAAAATCAAAATACACATGCAGGCCACTAGTATAAGAGCAATGTTTGTATTCAGACAAAAAAAAATATGGGAACAAATTGGAATACAGAAGCTCACCTCTATATTTGCTTTAGCAGTGCCATCGGCTGGTTTGTCCTGACCTTCACCTGATGGTTTCTCAGGACCAATCATTCCATCAAGTTTGGTCTTCAGATGGATAGTTTCAGCATCTATTCTGTAATAAGAAAATACACCAAAAAACAGTTAGAAACAAACCATTTTCTACATTCATTGTGTTTCTTTAACTCACATTAATAACTCTATTTGCAAAAAGCACCTTTTGCATAAAATTACTGGTATTTGTTTGGATGTGATTGCCTGGTGACAGCAAAGCAATCTAAACCAAGAGACTTAAATTCAATTTGATCAGATAAAAGTCTCTCACAAGATTCAGACTTTAGAGGTTTGTGGATTAGCAAGATAGATTAGATCCAAATAGACAAAATAAGTTCATTCATACGTATGAAGAGGGCATGCCTCATACACATACAAGAATTAATTTTACAAAAAGTATTTCTCTCCGTCACAATTTCTAGATCATAGGCTGATTTTGAAAATTGCTTGTGTAGCAATTGATGGCAAGTAGGACCGGCTATAAACTACAATTATCTAAAACATGTTCTCCTTACCAGCAAGCATGCAAAATGGGCAACCTAAAGGGATAAACATAATTACATCTCATTCAAGGTTTTGAAGGTAGAGAGCAGTCTGGAAACTTGTATGCTTGTCCAAAGAACCGTCATTTTGAACATATTCGTTAAGAAGATGAATACAAAGTATTAGAAAGCAAGATTAAAAAGGTTTGAACTCAATTAATGATGAGAATCTTTTCTTTTCTCTAAACATAAAATTCCACCATCATCCACAACCATGCTTATAAAAAGCTCAATCTAATAATTCAAAAACATGTGCATAAAACCATAAACTAATGAAAACTGTTTTTCAAAAAAAAAAAACGAAGGCTCTTGTTCTTTAACTACCTTCCAAGATCAGCACTAATTTTCAACCCTGAAACAGCACTTTGTGCAAATTGAAGCAATTCCTCACGCTTCACCTATAAAGTTGCCAAAAAAGGGAGAAAAAGATCAAACAATTAATCTTCAGTTTAATGCTGAAATAAGGAACAATATCCAAGTAATGCATCTTTGCTTACCTAAATTTATCCAAAATCAAGTACTTTCCTGCATAGTCATCTTGTTTCTTATGTTAGTTTCTATTGGAATAGCAGTTATTGGAGGTGTTTGGGTTGAGGATCCAAAACCCATTTTGAAGGAGGTTAATCGAGTTTTTTAAAAGAGTTTGGCACTTTAAAAAACTCAACTGAAAAATAGAATTGGATGCCTCCAATTGAGATTTTTTTAAGCACCAAAATGGTACTTATTCCAAAATGGGTTTTGACAATTGATATTTTTTTAAGCACCAAAATGTTACTTATTCCAAAATGGGTTTTGGCAATTGGGATTTTGAGAAATAATAATTTTTTATTATTAAAACTCATTATCGGCCAAACACCCACATTATTGTTTTTGCCCTTTCAAAGGCAATCCACTTTTCTACTTTTGTAGCTTGCTTTTCATACATTTGTTTCCCATCAAGAGACAAGAAGACATACAGCACATAATAGGTCATAGTCTTTTTTTTTTTTAATATTCATCATTTAAAAATTGCATAACCATTGCTCGATACAACATGATTAGACATAATTCTAGAAGGTTACACTAAACATGATTCCATATTAAGCAATTAAACCTCAACACGCTTTCAATACTTTATGAAATAGTTATATAATACGAGTGAAGGCAGCATTTTTAAGTCTTTACCAGCACTTCATCTTGGTAACTGGCAAAAGCTGTAGCCAGATCCAGAATGCTGCTCACTATTGCATTATGAACTTCTTTTCCTCCAGTTAGACAGATCCTGAGAGAAAACAAAATTTTAAAGAGAATTCAGGCCCATTCCAAATATTCAATATCTGCACCATACTTCCAACAATAAACTCCAAAAAGAAGCAAAAAATTATGAAATAAACTGGTTGTGTCCCCTACAAATGTCAAAAATAGTGAAAGCTAGAATTCTATGAGTACAAGAGCATTAAGTTTATTTTGCATCACTTATAGGAAATTTCAAATTACAAAAAAAAAGGAACTTTGAATTCACCCCAAACTGGATCCTAAAAATATCTAGCACTTTAGACCCTGATTTAGGCTTAATCATTATTATCATAACCAGAAGACTTACCTAAACATCTCCAGGAGCAAAGAAATTTCTTCATCATTTGGTGTTTCGAGAATCTGAATTATAGAAAAAAGTTGACCTCAGCAATTAAAAAATCTTTGTTAGCGCATTTGAAATTGTCAAATTAATATATGCATATGAAATTGTCAAATTAAAATATCCACAGTCATGTTTAATTTGTGGAAAAAAAAATTCATTCGCAAAGACTATATCAATGCTTTCACCTGTGTACTCCTTCAATTAAGTAACCTTCCACTAAGTTATGCCCAATTAAAAAAAATTACTTAGGCTCCATTTATTTCATAGAAAATAACATTTCCAAAAAATGTTTTAACAAAATCATTTCCCAAGAAAATGAATTATTTTCTGTTATTTGATTGTAACATTGAAAATCAATTAGAAACTATTTTCTGGCAACTAGAGGGAGTATGTTTGGATTTATAAGATGTTTAAACCTGGTTTTAATTTGCATGAATAGAAGAGAATTATACAAAAAGGGAGGTAAAGCCTAGTGGTTCTTGGCAATTGGTTGCAGTCTATGTTGATTCCACTACGGCTGACTAAAATCAAGCACAGTCTATGAACTGGTAAACTATGTACTCCATTTTATAGGTTTGTACGGGATGGAAAATTAATGTATCAATTTAAAAATACAATGTCCTTTCCCTGAAAATAACTTAATTTTTCCCTTGATCAGTAAAACATTCTGTTGATCAACTTTCCTTGAAATCCAAACATGGGAAAATGCAAAAAGATTTTGCAAGAGAATATTTCCTAAGAAATAAACAGCCTAAGAACACATTTGAAAGCATGTGCATTGGCATTTACTATGGTATAAATGTCTATCATAAAATCAAAACTTGTTCAATTGAATGATGGCATTAAAATTTCTTCTTCTACTGATTCTCAATATTGACTTAATGTCTAAGCATGTTTAAACAGATCGTTGTTATGACCATACCATGGACAATGTTATGCCCTCCAATGCCTGACTTCGGAGAAAAACATCACGAAAATTCATTGGGTCATCCCCACCATTAGAATCATAATATAGAACCTATTTCACCATAGCAAACAGTTAAAAAAAGAACTTGAACTAGCTGGAACTTTCAATAGTTCAGTTATTTCAAGTAATGAACCACTTCACACAACTAATCTCAAATTTGAACTTACCATTGCACAACTGCACCCAAAATTTCAAAAACATCCAACAACGTATAAAAGTCTTACCTCAAAGAAACAAAATGGCTCTGCCGCAAACAGTTATCACATCACTATAACAGTTTACAATAAAAGAGTGTACAACATTTAGACAACAAAATGGGATACAAAAAAAAAAAACTCACTCACCATAGACTGTTTTTTAGGATTTTCCTTTTCATCCGGAAAAAGGTGGTGTTCAAGGGTCCGGTGTTTATCTTCAGATGGAGCTGCCGATAATTTCTCAACTTCTTTAAGCAAAAATAACCATCTCCTGAGCAACAAAACCCTCTCAGGACCTCTACAAGACACAGCAGCTTCCTCCAATCTCTTAACAGTTAGTTTAATGCTTCTGAAAGTCCGATTCCCCTGCATATACACATGTAATTGAGAAAATTCAAAAAACCTGAACTACTTAGAAAATGAGACAGAGATCATAAAATACTAAACAGAGAGATAACAGAGATAAAATGCAGAATCAAAATGGAAATTAATTAGCTCATTCCTTAGCATCATACTTCAGCTAATTCAACTTCGAATTTGACAAAAATTACACAAAAATTAAAACTAAAACCCTTCATTTGACCAAAGATAATTTAAACAAATTAAGCTTTAGAAAGCAATCAATGCAACGAATTAAAACCTAATATCACAAATAATGCATAAATAATCATAAAATTAGAAAATGAAGTAAGGAAATAATTACAATGCGATCTTGCAAGATTTTGGCTCCTTCAGAAACAGCTTGGCCGGCTTGTTGAACGACGGAGTCGGCGTAGTTCTTGACGGCGCGGGTAAGGTTGTTCTTGTTCCCGGCCTCCACTGCCCTGTTCACGGCGGATCTCAGCCACGACATTTTTAGGTTTCTAAACTTTCGAAAAAATTTACACCAAAATGTTTCTAAAAACTGATTTAGGTTTTTAGAGGGAAAGGAGAAATTGTTCGTGCGAATTTGGCTATGGGGGTTTTTCGGAGGCCGAAGAACAGCGCAATTAGAAATGACGGAGTAATTATTAGATAGAGATGGTGTACCATATTTTCTGTGGACCCAACCAATTGTAACACGGCATACTAATAGTTTTATACTTTATTAGCTCATTATTCTAATAAGAGTCAATAAATTTTAGTTTAGTTAATTTTACAACTTAAATTTCAGTTTGTTACACAACAATTACTAAATATCTAAATTTATTTCAACAACATTTATTAAAGTCACATTTTTGTTAGTAGCAACAACATAATATTCTATTTCAGCTATTTTGCTCCAACTAAAATGTTAAAAAAGTGAAATTCTTATAAAATTAGGCCAATTCATGTGAGTTATTTACTTTAATTATAATAATAAATATAAAAGTGAAAAATTTTAAAATTATATATATATTTTTTATGAAATTGTTTGACATCGAATTTGAATCCGATGAAACCTGCAAGGAAAAAGTCTCTCTAGCATTTTTTTTTGCAATATTTAAGTTTAAGACTTATTTAAAAAAATAAGTTTTTTATTACTCGAATCAATACACATTATTATATATATTATTCTCACTCTTGAGGGTGATCTTTTGGTAAATTTTCAACAAATTTTTACATCATAAATTTAATAAGAATCCACCAAAATATATAGTCAACAATGAAAATACTTGCTAATTTAATGAATATGCTTTATTTTTTCTTTGTAGATATATTATATTACATCTTTTAAAATTTACTATGTGTCCGTTTAGCACAATTTATGAGAAAGAAAAAATAATTTTTTTTAAGTGAAAATCTGATTTTAGCTCTGTTTATAGTGTTTGATAAATATCAAAATTAATAAAAACAATTATCTAGATAGTTAAAATTTAACTATTTGGATAAGTTAGAAATTGAAACTTTTTAAGATAGCTGAATTTTAAATTAAATGCATAGCTAATTTTAAAATCAACACAAACATACAGTTAATTGCTTTTTGAAATATCACTTTTAGGAATATAATTTTTTTCTATATAAAAAGTTATTTTCATAAATTGTATCAAACTAAGTCTATGTGCAGTGCATAGTTATATACACACGTACAAAAATGATAGAAAATACTATGTGCGTTTCATTAAAAATTAGAATCTTTGTTGAATTATTAATGTAATATTATTATTCCCTTGTAATGTATTTTGGGGTAATATTAATAGACAATTGACATTTTTTAATAAAATTCAGCTATTGGTTATTATTGGTACTTAAAAGGATAATCACCTCTTATATATAGGGCTTCTAACTAAGCAGGCTTATTATAACTTATAAGAAAGGCTTACTTATAAAGCCCAAGGAATACCCAATACATCTAAATATGGCTCCATTGCAACTAGTTTTCTCTTAGCTATCCCTTGAAAAGTTCTCGTCCCTAATCCAGTTCTAGTAATTTAATGTGACCAAAAGACATTAAGTAGGTCACTATAGCATCCATCACGTACTACAAGATCAAGAGATATCATGATTGTCCATAACTGTTAAAAGACTGTCTGACTCATCTTATTAAATAGTTATATTGGCACCAGTGCACATTAACTACCAAGTCAAATATCGAACAGCGTGAAGGTAGCTCATTCTACATCTTCTAATCTTTTTTTTTCTAAAAAATTCCTTAAAACTAGGAACAACATTAACTTTTATGTTATGCTGTTTGGAGCATGGCTTGGAATTGAACATAATGGGAAAACCATGTTTTTTGGTTGTGCTCAATTGCAGGATGAAACACCTCGTTCTTTTGTATGGGCTCTACAGGTTGGATACATGAATCTTCTGATTTGATTTTACTCATTTTCATGTCTATATATTTCCTTATTATTATCATTTTGTTTTTGCATTTGACATAGGCTTTTCTCCGTCTTATGAAAGGAAGACGCCAGCAGACAATTCTAACTGACCTTGATATGGAGCTTAAGGATGCCATAAGTAGTGCATTACCCAGTACTAAACATGTTATATCTATATGGCACACTCTGCCTAAGGTATACAGTTGGTTTTCTCTTCCTCTTGGCACTTGATATGCTGAATTTAAATCCAAGTTTGATGAGTTATATAGTGTTGAGAGAACAGAAGATTTTGAACTTTAATAAAGTCAAATGGTTCCCATTTTTGGACTTGGTTTTAGATAAACACATTGCTTTGCTCTTCGGGCGTCCTGGGCTTTATCCTACATCAGAGGCTACTTTCTTGCTCAATGACAACATCATCATATTCAAAATCTGTGGATGCATTTTTGAAAGGAGTGTGCAGTGCGCATACATGTTTGCACAGCTTCTTTGAGCAGGTATGTGGATTTCAATTGTTTTCTAGTAGCTAGCCCTTAAATGAGAATTTTTGTTTTGTCAAATGTCAACTGTGTTTTACTTTCGTTGGTATTTCTGCCAATTTTCAGAATCAGACTCGTCAGGAGATGCAATATATGTTAGGGTTTATATGCTCATAAAGACATGCATACCTATTGAAGTGCATGCACGTGGTATTCTTACACCATTTGCGTTCAGTGCTTAACAACATGAATTGGTGTTAGCCATGCAATATGCTCTATCTGAAATGACCGATGGATCATACTTTGTACATCACTTCACGAAGATGGATGCAGAGTATTTTGTTATGTGGAGGCTAGAAGACAAAGGCGGATCCACCCCTAAGTTTAAAAATTTTTTAATGTAAAATTATTATTTATTCCCTATAATTTATAAAATTAAAAAAATAATCATTTTATTTTTTAAAATTAATTTTTTAATTCCTAATAAAATATTATTTAATCATATATTTTTTTCTTTTTTCTTTTTTAACCTTCTAATTTTTAAAATTTTTAAGGTAAATTATTTAATAAAAAGTCATTTTATTTTGAAAAATTAATTTTTTAATTCTTATTAATAATATTCATTTCTAAAATTATTGTGTTCTTTCCTAAAAGTGAGGGGTGACCATCTTCTCAAAAATCTTGCTTCTGCCCGTATAGAAGATGAACATATCCACTTACAGGAATTTGAATTTTCAGGGATATTGTGCAGACATGCTCTTCGTGTTTTCATACAGAAAAACTACTTTCAGCTTCCTGAAAAATATTATCTAAGCAGATGGCGACAGGAAAGTTCTCTAAATTTCTATGATGATCAACATAGTCAAAGCAGCAATGATGAATGGTTTCAAGAATGTCAGTCCCTAACTGAAACTCTGTTCGCAGAGTCATCAATCACAAAGGAGCGTTTGGAATTTGTTCATGGGGAACTTCCAAAAGAATTGACAAGGCTTCTTAGCCAGGTTAGAGAGACGCCAGAGAGTGATGGTGTTGCGATGGAGTTGACACTTTTGCCGACTTGTCAGTTTAAAGATTGATGAAAGCTCTCTATGGTACAAATTTAAGAGTACATGATCAAAGGTGATTAAAGGTCCAAAATATGTGTGCATATTCATTGTTCACTTTCATACAAAAAGAGATTTTTTTTTTTCAAAAGAAGAGCTATTCTGATGAAGATGTACAAATTATTGTTTAGATGATGCTGGTCTTGTGTATTTTCTACATGAAAACTTCTAAAGCCACAAAGAATGTGAAAATTGGGGCAAAATGACTAACCTAAGATGTTGTACTTTGTACAATATCTGAAATTTAGTTCTCCTATTGAAAATAACTGATCAAGATAACGATTTTGACATGTTTCTGTTTTTGCCATGATTTAATTTTCTTTTTTCTCCAATAGTGTTTTTCTTGTACAAATTGCTTTGTTGATACCTGATATCTTGAAGAGAAAGAATGTTCTGCAATGCATATTCCATGCTTTCTATGGCATTAATTATTTCCATTCATATTGAGATTGTGTAATCTGTGGTTTTTAACTTTGTAGTAATTTGACAGCCAGCTGATTCAGATGAAAGGAGATAACACAAAAGTGCCAAAGAAAAGTTGCAAGAAAATATCTTTGCTCTTCGTTAAAATCTTGGCAGATTTTCTGGTGCGTTAACAAATTTATTCTGACGGTAAATAGAAGTTTTGGATATCCTGATCCAGAGTAATTAGAAAACAACAGACTAACTATTGTTTCCCTCTCTGGAATGGTCATGTTTGAAGTATTCGCAGGAGACTTCTTATTGATCCATCACTTGCAAAGAACAATAAATGGGATTGAACTTGAAGTGTAAAAGGTGAGGGCAATTGGAGGAAATTGTAGATCTCCTTCTTGAAGATCATATAAAGCCAAAGTCATTAAAGAAGTTTGGAGAGGTAGCTGATAAATGTTTGACACAGAAACATTCATTTAATGTGTGAGATTTAGAGATTATTATAATAGTAATTAAGCATCACCCTGAGCACCTCAGGTCAAATTCTAATTATTGATTGCCATGGCAGGACACATTTATTCATCGAAATCTCTGTCAATTTCTTCTTCTATTGTTGCTTTAGATGAGAGCCAGGAGAATACTTGTACACAGAAACCACTCTTGGATAAATTGCTCCCAGACAAAATGCTGTCTCTACTCCCTTTGAAACTCTATCAGCTTTATCTCTACTCTAGTAGTTTCGACCTGTTCACTGCTACAATTTCCTGTCTTACAGAAACTGGCAAAGTCCTCACAGTTATTTGATACAAAGATTACATAATTCAGCAGGGGGAAGGCAGTCTTCACAACTTCATCAGGTGATTTTGAATATCCATGGTAATTCTTCACTCGCTTCTCCTGAGAAGAAGCAATAAAGGCAGGTTTCACTACTCCAAGGTGCATATTCACTCCATGTCCACATACTTGGCAAGCTGCAATTTCAGAGCCTTACGCACCTGTGGATGTGAAGTCAATAACATACTCGACTTCATGGTCCTCATCCACAAACTGGTATGCATATGTATAATTGAAGAGGTTCAATGGTGGGCATATGGGGCTATAGCCGTGTAAGCAAAGATATGATCACCCATTTGAATGGTCTGATCCATTTCCCTCACAATATCAACTCTCTCTGTGCATATAGCTGAATGGTGATTGATTGCCATCTTGTGTAATGGAGATCACAAGCTTTTATATGGACCTTAAGGGTGCAGGCCAAGTGATTACTCCAGAGATAGTCCTTTGCGTATATATACATGTGTTGTTCTGATGACATCTCCTCATTTCCCATTATTTACTTCTTCTTTTTTAATTAACAAAAGGTTTTATTGTTATGGGTTAACATTTAACAGACAAATGAATCAATGGTTTTCCAATCCATTTGTGAGAAAAGCATAACTAATATCTTCCTTGGTGAGAGGAACAAGCAAAGATTTTGAATATCACCGGTTCGACCGTGAACCTACAAAACCCACTCGGTTCAATAAAAAAAAACCATATGACAAACCAACACTATATCTGTGCCGTTGCGCTCATCAACTCCCAATTTCTCTCTATTACAGAAGACGAGGGAAAGAGTAAGAAACCAGAGAGGGAGAGATAGAGAAACCCTAGGCCATGGATCGCTCCTCCGATAAGGATTCCAAATCCTTTAAACGCTCACGTGACGACCGCGACTCCACTAAAGATCACCGTGACCGCCGATCCCGAGACTCCGATTCTCTACACCGCCGCCACCGATCAGACCGGGAAAGCCATCGCGACCGCGACCGCGACCACCACCACCACAAGTCTTCAAGCCGCCGTGAGGATCGGGAGAGCTCTCGAGATCGCGAATCTAAACGTGAGCGATCGTACGAACCTAAAGAGGATAGGGAGGGGAGTAGAGATCGGCGCGAACGGTCTTACGAGCCACGAAGCGATCACAAATCCTCTTCGAGGCGCGAGGACCGAGAGCGGTCTTACGATCCGAGAGAAGATAGAGAGGCAAACAGAGAGAAGTCCGAGGATTTGGAGTATGAAGGTAGAAAAAAGAGGAAAGAAAGAGGAGATAGTGAAGATAGGGTTGTTGAGAGGGAGAAGAGACCTAGGAGGAGATTTGGAGATAAAGTAAAAGAAGAAGATAACACTGATAACTATGGTACTAGTAATAGCAGTATTGAACATGCAAAGAGAGTGCCATCCATTGGGAATAAGGTGAAAGAAGAAGAGAATGGTGAGTCAACTGGTGGTGGTGGCAGTGCTGCAAATGGCGGCCTTGCAACTGAGATTGTAAGTATTAATATTGTGCAAATAATGTAGCCTGTAGCCTGCTGTGCAAGTATCATATATGTTATGTGCCTTCCATTGATTATATTTTGACTGTCCTTTGAATTAGGTGATTAGTTTTTATGATTTTCGGCAATTGGAGTTTAGAACCTAATCCAATTGTTTAAAAGCCTTAAATTTCTCAGCAGGGTTGATGCTTTTTATGAGTATAATAATTACTTTCTATTTCTTTCTATTTCTTATAGGTTCTTAAGAATTTTATGTATTCATGTGTTTCTGATGATTATTTTCTTTTTCTTGTAAGCTTTTTTATCTCTAATTTTGCTTTGGGTGTTCACTGCGCTCTTCCCATCATTTTTTTTTAATTTGTCTCACTTATCCCCATTTATAGGGTGCCCCCGTGGAATCATTCACTAAGACACCAAACATTGTGCATGAGAACTTAGTTGCCCCTGTTCATCCTCTTCCTACCAAGGTATCTTCAATTTCAAACACAAATGAAAATAAGGGAGTTAGTATTACCAGATCTCATGAGGTTCCTGGAAAATCTAGTACAGATGGGACATCTTCAGCTGCTGGGAAAAG
>CANXYC010201935.1:0-17564 GCA_948193065.1 Aleurites moluccanus | reverse complement strand
TTATCAAATTTTTGAGGTTAGTTATGAACTTTATCTCAACTTGGTTTCTTCTAAACAAATTTATATTATTCTCTTATCTTTCCAACGCATTAAGGAACTTAATTTTTCAAGCTCATTTGCCCAAGCTACAACAGAAACTACCTAACCCACTCTGTTCTCATTTAAAGCAGGGACTAGTTATTTGCACTCAGAAATTCATCAATTTACCTTCCGATTTTGACTTTACTGTCTTCATATGAAATGAAGCCCTATATGTCTAGTTTAATCTCCCATAAGAATCAACCAATTTCATGCACAGGAACTCAAGTTACAGGAAAAACCATATCCAAAGGTCAATCTGCCTGTAGTCCTAGAATTTCACAATGCACCCATTCTTCTCATCCAATCCCACCATATACATACCTTAAAGAAAAATCAGATTTTTAATCCTCAATAGTTCAATACTCATTATCTCAGTCCTTAAAAGAAAATAGAAAGGAGAAAACAAACCTTGAGAAGAAGCTTGATAGAATCCTTATTTGGAGAAACCCTAGCTTCACCACTTACCCACTTCTCACTCTAAGCTCTACTCAAGAATGGAGTAAGTTTTCAGCACAAAAAGAAGAAGAAATCTCCTCCCAAAAGCTGCTGAAAGTGGCTGGCTCAAATGGAGAAGGAAGAAGAAGAATGGAAGTGAAAAGAGTTTGGGAGAAAGAAGAAATGTGAAATGAAATGGGAGAAGGAAAAAAAGAGTTTTATTTAATTGTTTTTTTTTTTTCTCTTCAAGGTGGCCGGCTCCCTCTCCCTCTCCAACACCCCCCACCCCCTTTTTTTTTTTTTTAAAAAAAAAATATTCTAGTTTAAGTGGGAGGTGACATCATCCTCCACTCAATTTTTTTTTTTTTTTGAATTTCAAATTCAATAATTCCACAAATTCTAACATGCCTTTTTAATTTAATTCATCAACTATAATATACTAATTCTAACTATGACACATAATTAAATTTAAATCGTATTGAGGAGAAAATAAAATTTTGATCAAAAAAGTCAAAGTTACTAATTTGGTCAACTTTTGACCCGAATAGTAACAAATTCACATTTAAATTTCAAAAATTCAATTTTTATCAATTATAAATAAATAAAATCATAAAAATATCAATTTCATCAATTTCACATATATCACATATCACAAGAGTGCAAAATGACCAAATTACTTATGAACTGAGAATTTCTCAATTCAGGGTTTCGATTCAAAACTAATAACATATTGAATCATGTAAGCATAATATCATGAAGTTATCAACATATGGACATTAAAATCACATTTATAAATTCAAATAATATGTTATCATGCAAAAATATAGAAGCACCCCTTAACCCGGTCATATGCCTAAGCTCTACTGCTAAGATTTCAACTGAGGTGTTACAGTTATGTGGACCATATATCGATTCTTCCTCATGTCTGTAGGTAGTATCTAAAGTATTGATTAACATGAGAAAAGAGGTTGTATTTGTGACTAATTTCCTGTTAATTTTTGAATTTTACCTTTCTATGGTGGTCCAAAGGAAAGAAGTAGAGTGAAAGACGAGGAGAGAGTTAAGAGGGAAGAAAAAAAAAAATTATTGGAGCGAGTTAATGGCGGCGAATCGAGCTGAGTCATCTTCATTCGAGTTGTAAGTATTTGTAGGTGTGGCGACGGCAGGTGTTGAGGTTGAGGTGGTGGCAGTGGTGTGTAATGCAGGGTGGGGGTGGGTTGTAAGATACACCCCAATTTCAACTGGTATTCTTGATTTTTCTCCCCTTAATTCAATTTTTTTTTTCTTTTTTTGCTTCGTAATAATAATAAGAAGAAGAAATTAAAAGTAAAAGAGAAATTGATGAATGGGTAGCATTGAAATGAAAATTAAAATGAAAATAAGGAGTATTCTGAATTTTTTACATTGATTTAATGGATTTTTAACATAACAATTTCAAATTTTAACGGAATCAAAATATAAAATTTTTTTAAGTAAAATTTTAAAAATACATAAATTTTAATATAATATAGCAAAATATAAATATCTCATAGTAATTATTCATATATAATAAGGTTATATTTGTATTTTACTCTGATATTTTAATAATACATATTAGATATGAGATATTTTAATTGTTAATAATATCTTAATAAAATTTTAGTTACCAATAATTCTTATTAATGAGCTCAACTACATAAAATTAACTTTATTAATTAGTTTCAGACTTAATTATTCCATATATCTCTTTTTTCTTTGGTATTTTCTAAGTCTTGTTTTTTCCTTTTTTTAATGGTCACTGCCTATTTTTATTAATGATTAATTATATATTTTTTTCTCATTATTTTATTTAATACAAATTCACACATTAGAGCGAGATGATAATTTTATCCATTCTATTTAAATATAAGACGAATAAAATATGAATATATCAAATCACATTTTATATTTGATTTATAACGATCCTTATCAGTGAAGTAGAAAATAAAAATATTTTTAGTAGCCAATATAAGTGAAAACGACGAATGTCAAAATTCAAGTGAAATATATGAGGTAGTGAAAGTCAGATGAAAAATCTAAATTTGAAAGTAGTAGAACTAAACTCGAAAATAATTTGAGTACTTATGTTTAATTTTAGGTCAAATTTTTTCTAATTAGAGCCTGTCAAATCAAAACCGGATTTAACCCAAAAATAAGTCTATTTCTAGGTATAGATTTGGTATAATTTATACTATTTTTATGTTTATTTGATTGGATTTTTATTAATTTTTAAAAAATTTAATTTTAAATTTGAGTTTACTAATATTTAATTAATTAGACTTATTTAAAGATGTAGAAATCAATTTATGTTTCAAAATAATGATAAAACCATAGTTTTAATTGTGAGCATGGCTTTTAAACAAATGAAAGCAAAGGATTACAAGTCGGAAGTTGAATTAAAATTTAAATAATATCATATATTAATTTTTTATATATTAAAAATAAATATAATATATACATATAACTAAATTTATATAATAGTATAAATAAAAAATAAATTATAATTATATTTTATATCTCAACATAATAATATTCAAAATAAATGTTAATATATTAATATCCAATATAAATCTAAAAAATACGCAATTATTTATCATATATAGATTGTATTTAATTAAATATTAGTTAACAATATTTTCAATATAATTTAAATATAATTAATTAATTAATAAAAAAGTAATGATGGAATATATATATAATAACGACTCAATTGAGCACTTAAATTAATTAATATATTTTATTAATTATAATTAATATTTTGTTGTATTATTTTATTCATTCAAATATTTTCATATGAGAAAATATATAAATAAAAAGTAAAATTCAAAAAATAAATAAAGAGCAGTGTTACACATATTACTTATTATTATTTTTAATTTACAAAAAAAAAAAATAACTTAAAATTTTACTTAAATTAAAATATGTACTTACAATCATATTAAATATGTGATTATACATTCTAATTATTTTCATTGTACTCATATGCATGTATATAGTAATAATGAGCCTTGAGAGCCCTTCAATCAGTAACTAGTTTCTTTGAGTGGGCTTAAACTTGGTACAGTTGTTGAAATGATGATATATTTGCAAAGAATAACAGAAAATGACACCAAGCTTGTGCTTGTTTTCGTCACTTTGATACTTAAATTAGTAAATGATCCTTGAATAATTAATAACAACTTTAGATAAGCTAAGTTGTAAATTGAAAAGTGAGAATATGTATTTGAGTGATTGTGTGTAATAAATAAGGTATACTTTTATATATATTCGTTGTAGCTATTATTTAGATTAGATAAGCACGCCACGTGTCTCCTTTTTATTTGTTGGGCGAAAAAATAACTGGAACTATTCAGTACATACACTGTCGCTTATTAATTTGTGTGATAACTTATCAAATCATAATCAGTTGTATCATAATGCTTCATGTGTGCTATGTCAAATGACATATGATGATTTATTATGTATATTTTATAGCGATATCATCCTATAACCTGATGTCGTGTCAGTAGCATTTAATAAAGAGAGAGAGAAAATAATTCGCCTCATCCCTATTTGTAGTTCGCTATTACTTGTAGGCCGAGCTCCTTTCCATGGCGAGCCATCATACAGGATAAGGCAACGAGTTTAGAAGATGATCGAGGAGGGTCTCTACTTCACTTATGGACTTCGTTTTAGCCTTATGGTGAGGACATCGTATAATGGGGTGGCTTACATATTTGGTTAATAGACCGGCCTTTAACCATTTATCTTGGGTCTATCAATTCTTAATTGGGCCTAATTCATTATCTTGGACTTACTTGACTCTTGATCTAAGTTCAGTGATTTTATTCCTCATCAAGTAATATTCATTTTATGTGTATAAAATAATAAATTAATAATCAATAATATTATAATTAGTTTATTTACAGTTTAAAATTAAAAGAAAAGCAGTTAAATATATTTTTTTGTTGCACCCCGGCTAAATATTGACTAATAATATATTATTGCACCTAATTAATAAATAAACTATAATACTATAAAAATTAATTGGTGAAAAAAAAGAAGCAAGTAGTAAAAGTAAGGGTTAATTACTATTTTTTTTATGTATAATGATTTAATATACTAAATTTTCATTGACTTTTTAAAAATATATTAATTTCTCCTAACGAATGTCATAATAATATTATTAGACTGTTCCGTCAAATTTTGTAATTAGTCAACTATTAATTGATCCTATAAGGGTAGTAAAAAAGATAAAAATATCATTACCCTTTAATTTTAATTAATTATATTCTATTTTTACTTAATTTTTTTTAAGATTAAAAAATATATTTTCATACTTTTGACAAATTTAAAAATAAAAATATTTTTTAAAATATTTAAAAAATATTTTTTACTTTTTATTTTTAATTTTATCAAAAATATGAAAATAAATTTTTTATTTATATTAAAAAAATTTTAGAAGAAATAATTTAATTAATAATTTAATTTTTTCTTAAATTATTTTTTAAAATAAAAAATAAAAAATATTTTTGTTTATTTTTTATTTTAAAATTTGTCAAAAATATGAAAATAAATTTTTTAACCTTAAAAATTTTTTTAAAACAAAAATAAAATGTAATTAATTAAAAATAAAGAGTAAAAGTATTTTTATTTTTTTACTATCCTTATAGGATTGACTAATGATAAAATTAAACGGAATGATCTAATAGTATATTATGATATTTGTCAGGAAAAAATTAATATATTTTAAAAAAGTAAAAAAAAAATTAATATATTAAATTATTTTACAGAAAATAAATAATAATTAACTCTAAAAGTAATACTCAAGATGACCCGGTGAATGGGTTTATAATGAGTTTTAAGAAAAATATATTTTATATGAATATGAATTAGCTCATAAACTGGTCTCAGATTTTTCGATTGAGTTAATAAGGTTGGATCAAGTCTGACAACAATGATTAAAACAAAAATTACATTTGAAAAATTATCAGTCTTAATATTTTATCAATATATCTTAAGAGTATTAAAAGAGGTGTAAATTAATGATCAAGTTTTAGTACTTTTAGTGTATACTTTAACAAGAGGGATAGCCACAAAAAAAAAAAAAAAAGAAAAAAAAAAAAAGAGGGATGGCCAAAAATTTCAATAATATTTTTTTTAAAGAATGTCAATAATATTTTAACATATTATTTAATCAAGTATATTTTTTTATAAAAAGTATATCAGATGAATAATAATAATAATAATCATAATAAATCGGCTGATAGTTATTTCCTACATATGCCACTTGATATCTGTCATTGGATCTATTGATTTTGCAGTGCCTAATTACTTTATTTGGCCAAAGACTAATAATTTTCAGTTCAAATAAAAAATAATAATTAAAAAAAAAAACCACCACTTCCACACAAAACCACCAGAGTAGTGAACAATGTAGGTGTCGCAACGTTTTTAAAATTAAAAATAAAATCACACCAATTGAATTGTTTTAAAAAAATCAATCAAAAATTTTTAAAAATTTAGTTTATTAAACTAAAATTTGGGTTTGAGAATCATAAACGTACGAGAAAAAGTGCTTAACATAAAAGAGCAACAAAAAAAAAAAAAAAAGCTTGTAAATAGATAAATTCTATTTATTTTAAGGGTTTAAATTTATTTTTTTTAAAAAATATTAAAAGAGACTAATAATTTTTAGTTATAAATTTAAATTTAAATTATTTAATTTTAGGATTCAAAATTGGATAACCTTTATTTAAATTATAACTAATTTTAAATTAAAAATTAAAATTATCTTTTGATGTTATTAATAAAAAATGAATTAATTAAATTATATTTGCATAAAAAAAATAAAACAATAAACTGAACTTATCTTAAATAAAAGTTACCCATTTCAAACTAAATCAAAATTAATAATTTTAACTTAATTTTACCCAGTTAAAAATTATTTTTTTCCTTTTGTTTATTCTATTAATTTATTCGAGTCTGATTATCATCATAGTTCTTTATATATTTAAACAAAAAAAAAATAGTGTTCAAAAATTCAAATCACAGAAGTATCCACTAAATTCATTCATGTTAATTTCACTTTTAGAAAGAAAAAAAATGACACCAACCCAAAATTTAAAACCAATCACAAACACAATAAGAAACATGAGCTTTAATTCAACCAAAATGATACTAAATGAGCAACTAAATTTTATCACCCTATAACATAAATCAAAATTATCTTATTAATTAATTTTATTATGCTATAAAATACTGACTAAATCAAAGTTACAACTCATTCAAATCTTAAATTAATATTTCACCAGAAACCATATTTTCAACCAAACCAAAGAATACAAAATTTATTAACAAAAATGGTAACCCCTTTTCAAAACTATACCCTCAATTCACATCAAAGCTAAAAATAGCTAAACGATTCATCATCAGTTTCAATTAAATCCAAACATAAATTTTTATTAACAACTATTATTTTCTCCATATTAAGCCCAAACCAGTCCTCATTTCCCATTTTCACGAATTAATTATTCTTCAATATCATTTTTATTTTTCAGTTCATCCTTTTTTGTTTTTTTTTTTACTTGGAGAAAAATTTGACTATTCATTCTCAGCGGCGGAATCCCACCACAGAGACAAATTTCAAGCCTCAAAGACCGATTCAAAAGTCATGATATGAAATCCCATATCAAACCACTGGACGAATCAACTTCGAAGTAGTTTGAATGCCCATAAACTAACTAATGAAAATATATATTTGCTTTTTACATACAAATTAATATGTATGTTCAGGTTGAAACAATTAGAACACAGCCTAAGAACAAAAAAATTACCACCGAATTTGATAAAGACAATGGGACTAGACTCAATGGCTAAACACCATCTCAACGAAGCACTGGACTGAAAACTAGACCCAAGTAAATCAAAATCGGTGACTGAATGAAAATAAGCACCAAACCCAGCATTAAATCAAAGGAGAAGGAGAGAGTGTTTTTGTCGGAGGAGGGCTATGTGCGGGTGCAAGCGAGAAAGATGGTCAGTGCGAATATGTATTTTTGTGTGTTTGGGTACGAGAGAAATGGGTTTTGTAGAGAATGGAACAAACTAGAGGGAGTCTGTGAGAGAGGCTATAGATTTTTGCGTGAGGGAGGTTGTGGGTTTTTGTGTGAGGGGATCAAAGGACTTTTTATGGAGTTGGGAAGGGGACGAGTGATCTTTTTGTGAAGTTGAGAGAGGGAGTGAGTCTGTGGATGGGGAGGTTGTGAGAGTGAAGATGAAGGGGGCTTGTGCTTGAGCGAGGATGAAGATAAAAGGGGTCTGTGCGTGAGCTGTGAAGGAGAGGAGAGGGAACCGGGGGTTCCGTCCAAGGGAGAGTTTCTCCTTGATTTTTAGAGAGAATCAACAAAAATGGATTTTTTTCTCTCCCTCCTTCCTTTTTTTTTTTTGGCTCAAATCTTCGTTGCTACTCTCTTCTTTTTTATAGGTTTTCTCTATATTGTTTCTTGCCCATCTATTCTCTTTGTTTTTATTTTCCTCTCCACTTTTGCTTTTTTTTTTTCATTTTTTTCTCTTTTATTGCTGCCATATTACAACAACACCCCCCCCCCCGTTCCTTTGTTGTAATGTTCCCTTATAAAGGGATCTAAAAAAAAGTGAAAAGATCAAAATGTCCCTCTCTCTAATTCTAGAAAATTCTATGCTATGGGCTGAAATTGGGTTTGAACTTGATTTTGGGTATTGACTTTGATCTTGGATCTACACTTAGGCCAATAAACCATATATTTATCCGACCCTAAAATAATATTAATTAAAACTAACATAAAGCAATAATAAAATAATTAAAATTAAGCAAAAACTTAAACTCAATTTTATTTTTGTTTGTTTTGTCAAAATATAGATTTTAAATTATAAAATTCTTATTTTTTTTAAACTTTAATTATTATTAATATTTTTAATCAAATTAATAAAAACATGAAAATCCTATATTTTTTAAAAGAAATATTTTTTTTTAAAAGGCTGGACAAAATATGGTGTCTACAATAGGTATTGTAGTCTTAAAATCTTGCATAATCTTGAAACAAATATTGCATATTCTTGACTTTCAATTCAATTTGTTATCTGTTAACAAGTTAACTCAAACCATGAGAATTAGGATCATCTTTTATGATACACACTGTTCATTTCAAGACCTACTGACTGAACAAGTAATGGCCATTAGAAAGGTGCATGTAGGCTTTTATATTCTTGAAATACCAACTTCCTTATGAATACCATTGTTGAGTATACTGCAAAAGAGTCTTCTATTGTAAAGATTGTTCACACAAAAGCTCCTTACCTATGTACAACCTCTTTTCATAATAAAGTTACTCAACTTTATTCTTTTGAATTATTGCATTCCATACTTGGTCATGCATAAGGAAACACACTTGCACATTTACCTGAGCCTTTTAAACCTCATGAAACAAAAACCACAATGTATAAAGTTTGTCACCTAGCTTCCATTAAGAAAAATCAGTAGTACTTCTCCATTTCAGATTGTGCATATTGATCTTTGGGGACTATATAGACTACCCTCATTGAAAGGCTTCCCTCATATGTGTGTTAGATTTAGATTATATTTTAAATTATTTTTTGAATTGATTTGGTAGTTTTTATTCAAGATTTGATGTTATTTATTAGTTTTGAAGTTTTGAAGATTGAAAATAAAAAGATATTATGGTTCAAAAATCACAAAAATTGTAGAAATCCATTGAAACAACTAGTACCTAGTTATTGGAGTGCTATGACTCAATTTTTAGAGCTCAACTCGCTACGGACTCGGTTATTGAATTAAGGAGATACAGTAGCAATAATTGGTACCCAATTATTGCACTATAATCACTCGGTTATTAAGCTTGTGACTCGACTATTAGTGTAAACCAATTGTTGCACTATAATCTCTCGGTTATTAAGTTTGTCACTCGACTATTAGTGTAAAAGCGAAATTTTGGACTATTTAATATAAAAAAGGCTCATTCTAAGTGTGTTGAAGAATTTCTAAATAGTCTAGAGAAAAAAAAAATCATAAAGAGGAGTAAGAAAAAACTTCAAATTAGAAAAGCTAGCAACTAAAATTGAATTTGGCGAATAGAGAAGAGTTTATTTCTTAACTCTATTTGTTCTTAATTTTTATTGTTAACATCTTGAACAATAATATTATTCTAATAAAGTTTTGTAATTTTATTGTCAAATATGTGTGGCTAAACTCTTAATTCAAGAATTTAGATATAATCATTTGAATTTACTTATGATTATTTATGTTTGATTAATTGGAATTATTCTATTGTCTTAAGGCTTAATTCTTGTGAATAATTGATCACTATTTACGTATTGAAGGTATTGTGTATAGTAACGAGAATAGAAGTATAATACTGGTTCATTAAGACATTAAACCTAAGGAACATGTTGTTTAAAAATAAGAATACTTTTTTGTGATAATTAAAAAGATATTCCAAATAACTTAATAAATTTATATTAAGTGTTTAAGATCACGAGAGTAGACTTAAGGTTAGCATGACAATTTTTATTATATCTTGAGAGAAGATTTTACATAACTTAGGGAAACCTGATCATCAATTCCAATAAATTAAACTAATTAAAAAAAATATAAAAAAGACATAGGTAGTCAATTGATGAAGTCTAAATTATATATTTGCTTTATCTTGATATTTTTAGAAATTCTTAAATCCACAAATCTTTAGTTCTTAAATCAATTTTTTTTTATTCTTAAATCAAATTATTATTTTGTCTAAATAATAGATGAAGTATTAATTTTGGTATTTGACATCATCTCCTCGTGAGAATGATACTCTTTTTACTATTATTTCTTGTTTCACGATCTATACACTTGCAGGTTTTGACACAACAAGGTATAAAGCAAGGCTTGTAGCTAAAAGCTATAATCAAGTGAAAGGGGAAGATTATGTGGACATCTTTCACCTATAGCCAAAACAGTCACTGTTAAACTATTTTTGACAATTACAGCAACTAAGTCCTGACATGTGCATTATATAAACATCAACAATGCATTTTTACATGGATATATTGATGAAGATCTATACATGTTGTCCCCAAATACTTATGCAGTCCCAAATAATCAAGCATGCAAGCTGACAAAGTCTTTATATGGGCTTAAACAAGTCTCAATACAGTGGAATGTAGAATTCACATCAAAACTCAAGATTTTGGTCTTGAACATTCTTAACATGATCATTGCCTCTTTACCAAGGCATCACCTACTGGTTTTCTTGCTTTGATCATCTGTGTAGATGATGTCTTGATCACAGGGACTGATATGCATGATATTACTCAAGTCAAGCATTACTTAGACATTTCACAATTAAGGACTTGGGGCCTACAACCTACTTTCTTGGTTTGGAAATAACTAGAACATATGTAGGTATTTACATCAGTCAAATAAAGTACATCTTGGACATTCTCTAAGAAACAGGGTTAACAGGGGCTAAACCTACTCCTATACCTCTTCCAACACATTTCAAGCTTCATGACACAAGCAATCCTATATTTGACAGGCCTGACATATATAGCAGACTCATAGGAAGATTATTATATCTCAATTTCACAAGACCCGATGTTTCTTTACTATTCAACAGTTGAGCCAATATATAGCTCAACATTTACTATCTCATTGGGAAGCTGCCTTGTACCTTTTTAGATACCTTAAAGGTTCAATCTCTCAAGGTCTATTTTTGTCCTCTCACTCTTCTTTTAAATTAAGGGCCTATGCTAATGCAGATTGGGCTGCATGTTCCCTTACTTGAAAATCTGTGTCTGGCTATTGTATTTTTCTTGACTCCTCCCTCATAGCTTGGAATACTAAGAAACAAAATACAATTTCCAAGTTTAGTGCATAGCCAGAATATAGAAGTCTTAGTTCTACAATGTGTGAGCTACAATATCTTTCATATTTGTTCCAATATTTCAAGTTGCCTTTGCAATTGTCTATAGATCTTTACTGTGACAACCAAGCTACCATTCACATCTCTGCCAACTAAGACTTTCACGAGCGCACAAAGCATCTCAACATTGACTGTCACATTGTAAGGAATAAATATAAAGTTAAGTTCATTGCTCTTCATCAATTCACACAACTAGGCATCTAGCAGACTTTTTCACCAAAATGTTGTCTGTTAAACAATTTCATTTTTTGTTATCCAATATGGGCCTGTTCCTAGCTAACTAGGCATCATCTTGAGGGGGGATGTAAGTTAATATTATGCTTCCAAAAATAGAGTATAAATATTAGTCAGTTAATTAGTTTCCTTAGCTGTTATTAGTTAGTATTTGTAACCAATTCAGTTTCTTAGTTAGTTATCTTTCTGTTTTGCTGAGTTAGACTATAATACTGTATATAAACCACTAGCTCACGTGAGCAACAATAATGAGATATGACTTTACACAATTAACTTGGCTTCTCTGTTTTTCATTGTTTTCTCTGTAAACTCATATTAGGGCTTTGGTTTTCACTAGTAATGCTAAAAAAAAAAAGTTAAAAGCTGGTGATTAGTCTTTCTTTTGAACTTTAAACTACTTTTAAGAAATGTATCTTTCTTTTGAACTTTAAACTACTTTTAAGAAATGTATCTTAATTTTAGTTTAATGATATCATAATATTTTTAAAATAATTAAATTATGTCAAATTTAATTGCTTTAACTTATAATGGAGTAGAAATATCACTCGCAAAATTTTATATTAAAAAAATATTATAAACAAATTCTAAAGAGAAGTCCAAATAATAAACAGCATGATTCAAGACTAAAAAAAAAATGCCAAGATTGATTCCCATTTTCGTCAACTTCTATCTAATGGCACAAGAAGAAAATATTGTAGACAAACCACAAAATTGTTAGGTTATGAATTCGAAATTGAAGTGAAATCAACAAAAAAAAAAAAAAAAAATTGTATTTTAAGAGAGCTTAAAAAAAGCACAATTTTTCTCAAATCAAGCCATAAATGACATAAATAATTTGCCCACACACCACAGTGCCAAATGGATTATAAGAGGCTTGGAAATTTTTTGTCAAAAATAGATAATACTTCTTATCTTAATTTTCTTTTTATTAAGCAACAACTTTAACCTTACACACATATAAGATTATTAAATCAAATTTATTAGTATTCTTATCTCAATTTTTTAATCACTTCCAATTTATGATAATTTTTAATGTTAGATTTTATATAAAAAATAGTGCAAAAAAAAAAATAAATCTAAATACTAATGTTTCTTCAAAGTTCAATAGTTGATAATTGTAACCAAAACATTAATAATTGAGATTAAAAATTTAATAGATTTTAGTTGTTGATCATTTACTACATAGTATATAACTGTTAATACATAGTTATAACCTCTAATTACAATTACAAGTGGTATAAAAGAATTTTATAAAATTTAATTGTAACCTTATATACTTCATATATATTTATTATAAATAATAATTTATTTCATTAATTCAATATAATTAGGATTAATGCAGTCTGCATAAAATATGTGTGTTCGAATCATGAGTGACTTATATCATTTTTCTTCTATTATATTTCTTTATTTTTTTTTCATAAAAAAATAAAATAACCTTATTATGTATAAATACATTAATTTTTTTTTATAATTTAATTTCTATTAAAATTTGACATAAAGATTTCTTTAGTTTTTAAAAAGACTGAAAAGCCCATTAACATTAATTTCATTTTTAAAATAAATTGATGTGTTTTAAAAATAATAATACTAAATTAGAAGGATGTTTGAAATTCTGATTATCAAATTGAAATTTTTAAAAATTATTTTTAATTAATTAAAAAATTTAATTTTGAGGAGTTAAAATGCATAAATAAAAAAAATTATAATAAATTAACGATAATAATAACAATAATAAGGGTTGAGGGGGTTGCTGTCTTTTTTTACACAGCAGCCCCTCATGTGTCCAATTTTATATACCTAAAAATTTTTAAAAAATTTTTTAAAAATTGTAATTTGATAGTGTTTCATATAATGAATCCAATGATATATTTTTTTTTATGCTAAATAAAAATCAAATGGACAGTTAAAAATACATTATAAATATATTAAATCTACACCGTTAAATATAATATATAAAAATTATAATATATTTTTAGCTATCCATTTGATTTTTATTTAGTATAAAAAATATATTATTGAATTTATTATATGAAACACTATTAAATTATAATTTTAAAAAAATTTTATAAAATTTTTTAAGTATATAAAATTAAATGCATGAGAAGCTGATGTGTAAAAAAAGACAGCAGCCCCTGAACCCCAATAATAATAATAATAATAATAATAATAATAATAGAAGAAAAATCATGTAGCCGATACAGAGATAGGCCATGCCCCACAGATTATCCTGACGCATATTTGCTGGAGCCCATTTCATTATTGGACATGACATTCTTTTCCTAAGATCATAAAGCCAATTGTCCCTTCCAATCAAATCTCATTTTGAGCTTATCCCAAGTAATGTGTCATTAATCTTGTCCCCTTCTTACATTAAACTGTATTAGCTAATTGATTACTTTATATAAAGTTTTTTTTTTTAGAAAGATAAAATTTATATTAATTAAAAGAAAAAATATATGAAAATAATACAAATAATAAATTATAATCACATATTCTCAATATAATCATATATTTTCAATATAATTTCATATCAAAAACTTTAAATATAATAAAAAAAAAAATCATTCAAATTATAAGTGTAGATGAAAACAAAACTTTCATATCTTTTTTAAAATTATATAACTATAAAAAGAAATGACTCGATGAATCTTGATATTCAGATTGATATTCAGATAAACTGATTCAAATTATAAATTTTTTTTTTATAACTAATGATTTTAAAATTCACCTGAGTAATTATAAATATTGAATTCACTTATCAGATATGTCAAACAAAAAAAAAATAGCCGTAAAAAAAAATATATTAATCATTGGATAGACCGAAATAAAACCAATATAGATATGAAACTATCTTACATATCAAGCCCAAAAAGCTCCGAAAAAAAACACAAAAATCTCCATACAAGGATCACAAAAACATAGAAGCAAATAGAAGGAGATCCAAAACAAAAGAAAAAGATTAGATGTAACTAATATTTAGTAGAAAATATAAATTCTGTTACCCATAAAAATAGCTGGTAACAACTCAGATTTAGATATAAAGAGGAGGTAAAGAGCAACACGACGAGAGAACAAAGCAGCGAGAAAGAGAGAACTAGCTATATTTTTACTTTATATGAAGCTTAGACTATAAAAATATTGTTATACATACATATTTTCAAATCTATAATTGTTGATAATCTTTCATCAATTTGTGAAAATAAAATTTAGAGCATATTTAAATTACTAGCTGAGAGTCTTATCACTTTTGTTAACAATTGTTACTAGCAACTAGATGATAATATTATCTGCACCATGTTGGATTAAAATAAAATTATTTCAAATATTTATTTTTAAAACATATTATCAAACAGTAATTAAGTGTCTGCTCCATTGTGTAGGAGGTGAAAAATTCGAACATTCTGATATATTAATAAGAAAAATATTATTACATAGACAGAAATTTGAAGTCTAAATATTGTCTATCCATGCTCAACTATTCATCTAAATATGAACAAAATTACATTGAAATAATATATTATTTCAATGTAAAATCAAATTATTCAAATATAAAATTATTTTTCTTGAGAACCAAATAGAAAAATTTAATTGAAAATATTTTGAATTTGAGCTCAAATTAAAAAAAAAAAAAAAATCTTTTTTAGAGAAAAAAAAATTCATTAATCTTATTTATTCTAAAACAAGAAAGCATAAAAACCCTTCATATATTCATTTATCAACAGACTGAATCACCACAAAGATAGAACCGTAACCCATTATTACATATAATAACAAATGAAAAGGAAAAGTGGATGAATTCATATATATATATATTGCCCTTTGGTGTTTCCAAAAGCCAAATTAAACTATATATTATTTTTATTTCTATATCTCAAAAAAAGCAAGATACAGAAAAAACATGTTATATGTCATCTAGAATTAATTACTCTGTTCTCTGAGTCTATATATGCATATGTATAGGATTCATTTTGAAAAGAAAGACTCGAGAAGGTGATGCGGAGAATAGAAGAAGAAAAACAGAGTGATAAATAAAGAAAGATTGGTAGATAAACATTAATAGTTGAAAAAATGGTGATTACGAGATTGGAGATGTGCATAGCTTTAATGAAACTAGCTGTTGAGTTTGTTATAGTTGTAGCTCAAGCAATTGGAGCGGTAATTGAACAGAATACCTCTACTCAGATGCCAAACCACCAATTTGCTCCTCCTGTTCCTTTTGTTGGCTTTCTTCCATGAAAATGTTCAGATGTTTTCAAGAACATTAGTGACATACTCTGTTTCAGGTCCATTTCTTTTTCTTTTCCCTTTTTGTGTTTAATTATGGGTTATGGGAATTTGTACGTACAAGAGAAACTTGTAATTTATGAGAGATGCGATTAAGTCATAATATTTTTATTATGCGAGTTTTAAAGATTTGTTAAATTAATTCACTTTTCTGGTTCTGTTTTTATTCAATGTATGCTCTGCAATTAGTATTTGTTCAAATTAGAAATTAAAGTACTGTTCTATTCTTGAATCTTTTTCTTTTTTTCGAGATTGGCATTCTTGATTCTTGAATCATTTTGTTTTCGTCTATTGAGATGGGTTTTTCTTGATTCTTGAATTCAGTTTCTTTTTTCCTTTCTTGAGATGAGTATTCTTGATTCTTGAATGATTATATATATATACACACTTTTTTTTGAGATGGGTATTCTTGATTCTTCTTGAATCTTATCTAATTAACAAAAGTTGAAGAAATATAGCTGAGAGCTTGAGATCTTGTTCATGGAGTTCAATAATGGTGAATCATATTCATATAAAAAAGAATCCAATGACGGAGAGAAGACTCCAATTCTAATCCTTGAAAACAATGATGAAGTATAGTATATTGGACAAAAACTGCATTCATTTTTATTGTTACCATGTGGCATGGAAATATCTTGTCCTGTTTCTTTGGAACTGCTACATGCATCAAAGAAGATATTTTTCTTTTTTTCTTTCATTATAATTAATATTTAAACGAAAAGAACAATATTATATAAATAAAGTAAAATATTTAAATGTTCAAACCTTACTTTTAATTCTTATTCAATGTAATTTTGATGGTATCAAATTGTTTGATTCTATAAAAAAATGCTATTTGTGCCAATTATTTTTATCATCTAAACAATTTTAATTAAGTGCTTTAATTATAGGTATTAAAAAAATAAAAGTATTTTTTTTTGTTAAAAAGAAAAATATGAATATAAATGTAAAAATAATAATAATAAATTGTGCTGTAATCCAAATTTATGAAGGACAAAAAGAGGTGCTAAGCATGGTGATATCGGTTCGGTTTGATCAATTTAAAGGGGTGTTATTAAATTAAATTAATATTTTTTGTTTGAAAAGTTTTCAAATCAAATCAAACCATTATTATTGTCAAATTATCGGTTTCAATTCGATTTAAATATTTTCAGTTTATCAATTTCAAACCAAATTTTTTTTTATATAAATCGTCATTATTTTACTATAAATTTAAGAAAAAATACTGATAAAATATCGGTAATAAAAAAATTTTAAAAATAGTTTAATATTATATAATCCAAAATTTATCTATTTCATTAATTAGTATGCCCAAAATTTATATTTTTAAAAAAAAATTCGATTTTTTTATTTATCTTTAATTAATTTTCATAAACGATATTTTTTAAAATTTTAAATTAATATTAGGTTAAAAAATATGTGGATATATATAAAATAAAATTAAATATAGTTAATTGTAATATATATATATATATATATATATATATATATATATATATATATATATATATATATATATATATATTTTGATTTAGATTTTTTTTTTAATATAATAAAAAATATAAAAAT
>CANXYC010201885.1:0-10771 GCA_948193065.1 Aleurites moluccanus | reverse complement strand
ATCTTCGCCGTGGAAGCATAGATTATATTATGTAAACTCCAAATCCAAAGTTTTTGTAAAGAATGTATATAGTAAAAGTTCCATGGTACTGTAATTAAGTTGGCATGTAAATTATATATGTTGGTTGCATTTTGTTATATGTTAGTTGCATTTTGGAGATATATATATATATATATTGAGATATATGAGCTTATGATTTATTGAGTAATTGATAGATTGTTGAGTTTGAGTTATTGTGGAGATCCAGAGGGATCCTGGTTGCTTGAGATGGGTGTGGAAATTATAATGAAGTGTTTATATTGTGTTTTTAGCAGCATGGCATGCTCCTTATACAAAGGAGATGCTGCCTAATTTTTCTTTAATTGTTTAAGCTATTTTAAGCTTAATAGTGTTATGCATGCCATATAGTATAGTTTTTTGGGTTCTTCGCGGTACTGGTAGCATAAGCATCACCCGTACCCTAGGACCGTCATGGCTCCCAAGTTGGGCTATGACAGTTACTCTAGTGTATAAAGTCTCCTTGGTATAATGTATATAGGACTTGGTTTGATTCGGGGTTTAATGTTTCTAATATAATCAAAGGGTTAACCAAATCTAATATGAGAATATTAATGATGTATATATATGATATGAGATGTGAATGTAATTACTGAAGTGCTTTTTGAGTTTTGTTGATTAATGGAAGCTAAAAGGGATAGTATGTTTATTGGGAGTGTAAATCTTTGATTCTTACGGAAACATTAAGTCAGAATTATAAAGAAAACTCTATCAATTTTTCTGTAAGGGATCTTATGATGTTTAAAAAAAATTTACTACCTAAAATGTATCATATGGTTATGGAATATTTGTTAATGGCATTATTAGTATGTAAAAGTAAAGTTAAAGTAAAAGAATGGGTTCTTCGAGGTACTGGTTACCTTGGCATTTCCCATACCCTAGGACCGTCATAGTCTAAAACTAGGTTGTAGTGAGGAGGCTACCATGTTTAGAGTTGAGAGCTGTTGAGTTGGTTGGGCTGTTACTTAAGAGTAAGGCATGGACCTGGTTTTCGAGGAGGATGGACCCTAGGCTTTATGGTGTGCAGCCACCTATATGGGCAGAGTTTAGACAGGGTCTTATTGATGAGTTCATTATAGAGGGGGTGAAGACCCGTAACTTGGTTAGATTTGAGCAGTTGGAGCAAGGGGACAGATCTGTGGAGGAGTATGCAGAGGAGTTTGTCAGGCTGAGTAGATATGCTACTCATATTGTACCTACAGAGGCTGATCTGATTAGTAGGTTTCAGAGGGGTCTTCATGCTGCATTACATAATGCATTGTTGGCTACTGAGTTATCTGTAAACAAGGCTACCCAGATGGAAGAGAAATACAAGACTGAGAGGGCTAAGGGGGACTAGAAGAGGCAAGGGGGTCCAAGTTCACAGGTTAGGAGGGGGGAGAGCAGCTCCCAGCCTAGATAGACAGAGCCAGTGCCTCGATTTGAGCAGAGATCATCAACTAGTAGTCAAAGGAGGAGAGTTCTGAGTATGGGACCACCAGTGGTATGGTCTACACCAGCTTATTCACAGGGTTCCTCTAGACCAGCAGCACAGGTGCCTGGTGTGCCAGTTTATGGATTTTATGGACAGAGGCACAAAGGGGAATGTCGGTTATAGTCAGGTGCTTGTTTGAAGTGTGGACAACATGGTCACTTTATTAGCAGATGACCTCTATGGGTGAGCAGCAGTAGCCATCTGTTACAGTTTCTCAGCCAGTGGTCCAAACAAGTCAGAATATGGGTAGAGAGGCTATAGACAGAGGCAGAGGTAGGGGAGGACAGGCTCCCAGTGGTAGTCAGGCTACAGTTTGTAGGGGTAAGGGAAGAGTGTTTGCAGTCAACACCCAGGAGACCTAGAAACTAGACAACGTGGTTATAGGTACTATCTAGATTCAGAATAAGATTGCAGATGCCGTATTTGATTCTGGTGCTACTCACTCTTTTGTGTCACCACATTTTGCACCTAAATTGAATAAGAAAAGTAGATTGTTAGATGTGCCATTAATGATTGCTACTCCTATGGGTGTTAGTATGGATGTTGATTATTACTACCCTTACTGTGTGATTGAGATTGATAATAACATCTTGCATGCTGATCTAATTGAGTTGCCTGTGATAGAGCTAGATGTTATTTTGGTTATGGATTGGTTGATGAGGCACCGGGAAATTATTGACTGTTATCAGAAGAGTGTTAGATTTTAGCCTGAGGGGCAGCCATAGTTTGAGTTTCAGGGTGATATTCAGGAGTTTTGTGTTAACCTGATTTCTGCTATCCAGGCTAGGAGGATGATTGGGAAAGGTTGTTCAGCCTATTTGGCACATGTAGTAGATGTACAGAAGTCTTCAATAGATCTTGATAAGATACCGATAGTTTAGGAGTTTCTTAATGTATTTCCTGAGGAGTTGCCAGGATTTCCCCCTGATAGGGAGATTGAGTTTGAGATTGAGGTGCATGTAGGAACTGACCCTCTATCTATTCCTCCATACAGAATGGCTCCAGCTGAATTGAAGGTATAGTTATAGGAGCTATTAGATAGAGGGTTTATCAGACCGAGTAGTTCCCCTTAGGGTTCACCGGTACTGTTTGTAAGGAAGACAGATGGCTTTTTGAGGATGTGTATAGATTATAGGCAGCTGAATAAGGTGACAGTAAAGAACAAGTATCCATTGCCTTGGATAGATGACTTGTTTGATCAGCTGCAGGGTGCTAGCCATTTTTTGAAGATTGATCTGAGGTATGGGTTTCACCAGTTGAAGATTAAGAAGGGTGATATATCTAAGACTACTTTCAGGACCCGATATGGGCATTATGAGTTTTTAGTGTTCCCATTCTAGTTGACCAATGCACCGTCTACTTTTATGGATTTGATGAACAGGGTGTTTAGGTCATATTTGGATAAGTTTATCATTGTATTCATTGATGATATACTTATTTATTCTAAGAGTGAGGAGGAGCATGTGGAGCATCTGAGGATTGTGTTACAGACACTTCGAGAGCATCAGTTGTATGCTAAGATATCTAAATGCCAGTTCTGGCTAACCGAAGTGTGTTTCCTTGGGCATGTGATATGCAAGGATGGGATTAAGGTGGATCCTCAGAAGATAAAAGCTGTTGCTAATTGGCCTAAGCCTACTAGTGTTTCAGAGGTTCGCAATTTTCTGGGTATGGCTGGGTATTACAAGAGATTTGTGAAGGATTTCTCTCGGATTGTAGCTCCATTGACTAGACTAATGAGGAAACAAGAGCGGTATGAATGGATTGATGAGTGTGATCGCAGCTTCCAAACTTTGAAGTATTGTCTCATTAGTGCTATAGTGTTGGCATTGCCAGTAGAGGGGGAGAAATTCACTGTATATTGTGATGCTTCTTGGATTGGTCTGGGGTGTGTATTGATGCAGATTGGTAGGGTAATTGCTTATGCTTCTCATCAGTTAAAGAAGCATGAAGCAAATTATCCAACATATGATCTGGAGATGGCAGTGGTGATCTTTGCATTGAAGATTTGGAGACATTACTTGTATGGATCAAAATGTGAGATATATACTGATCATAAGTCTACAATATATATTTCAGCAAAAGGATTTGAATCTTCGGCAGTGCAGATGGGTGGAGCTACTAAAGGATTATGACTGTGAGATCTTTTACCACCCGGTAAGGCCAATGTAGTGGCTGATGCACTAAGCAAAAAATCGATGGGCAATTTAGCTCATATTGTGATTGGCAGGAGGCCATTGATCCGAGAGATGAGGGAGTTGGCAAATTTAGGAGTGGAGTTGGAGTTGGGATCCCAGGATCGAAACCAGGCTCTGATAGCCCAATTTCGGGTGAAGTCACTATTGATTGATGATATTAAAGTGGCTCAGGACAGGGATCCTTGTCTACTATAGCTTAAGGGAGAGGTACAAAATGGGAGGATGACAGAGTTTGCAGTAGAGGATGGGGTACTGAGATGTGGGAAGCGCATATGTGTACCAGATTTTGATGGGTTACGGGATCGAATTATGAGAGAGGCTCGCTACTCAAGATATAGTGTACATCCATAGAATACCAAGATGTACCATGATCTGAGAGATGTATAATGGTGGTCAGGGATGAAGAAAGATCTAGCTCAATTTGTGTCCAAATGCTTAGCCTGTAGCAGGTTAAGTTTGAGCATCAGAAGCCATCTGGGCTACTTCAGGAGATTGAGTTGCCATAGTGGAAATGGGAACAGGTGACTATGAATTTTATAGTTGGTCTACCGAGGACTTCGAGGGGTTATGATGCTATATGGGTGATTGTTGATCGTCTGACGAAGTCTGCTCATTTTCTGGAGGTTAAAACTAGTTATACGACAGCTCAGTATGCACAATTGTATGTGGATAAGATTGTGCGACTTCATGGAGTTCCTTTGATGATCATTTCAGACAGGGGTACACTGTTCACTTCACGGTTTTGGCAGAAGTTTTAGGAGGCTATGGGTACCCATTTACGATTCAGTACTGCTTTTCATCCGCAGATTGATGGGCAGTTAGAGATGACAATCCAGACTTTGGAGGATATGTTGAGATTGTGTGTTTTGGATTTCAAAGGTAACTGGGATTATTATCTGCCATTGATTGAGTTCTCCTATAACAACATCTACCACTCTTCTATTGGTTTGGATCCATTTGAATCACTATATGGTAGAAAATACAGATCTCTAGTGTGTTGGGTGGAGCAGGAAGAGAAGCAACTTGAGGGGCCAAAATTGATTCGAGAGACTATGGAAAAGGTGCCCATGATCAGAGATCTGATGAGGACTGCCTTTAGTAGGCAGAAGAGTTATGCTGATCCGAAGAGGAAGGATGTACATTTTGTAGTTGGTGATCATGTCTTCCTTAAGGTCTCACCAATGAGGGGTGTTATGAGATTTAGGAAGAGGGGTAAGTTATCACCAAGGTTTATAGGCCCGTTTAAGATTCTCAATAAGATTGGTAATGTGGCCTATAGATTGGCTCTTCCTCCTAGTATGAGCCATGTACATCCAGTTTTCCATATCTTTATGCTGCAAAAGTATGTGTCTGATCCAACTCACATATTGGAGGTTCAGGATGTGGATCTCAGCGATGACTTGTCTTATGAGGAGCTTCTTGTGGAGATCATTGATCGACCGGTCAGATAGCTATGGAATAAAGAGATCTTGATGGTTAAAGTGCATTGGAGGAATCAGTCCATAGAGGAGTGCACTTGGGAGAGTGAGCAGGAGATGAGGAGTAGATATCCTTTCCTGTTCCAGCAGTGAGGTATGTTTTATTTAAATTCAAGGACGAATTTATTTGTAAGGGATAGAATGTAATACCCTATAAATTCCTAACTCACATGCATGATTTAGTTCTCATTTTGTGGTTCATTAGTCTTGAAATGATGGGAAATAATTTTAGAGACAGTTAGAAAGCGAACTTGTTACTTTTTCGAAAAGCGGCGGTGTCGGGAACACTACCGAGAAATTAGCAGTCCGGTCAACAGAATAATTTTTGAAGTTGACCAAGGGGTAAAAGATCACCAAAATGCATGTATAATTTTGGTAAAAAGAAAGAAGTGAAAATCATTTAGGAACACTGAAAAAGTAACCAATAGCAAAATCGTAATAAATGAAAGTTTTAGGTGAATAGTGGAAATTGATCCGTCGGAGTTACAAAATGACTCCGGAACCATTTTTACAAATAAGTATAAATTAAAGTAAGCTTATTGACTCCCCACTTTAAATTATAATTCCTGACAAAATTGACAGAATAAATTATAGAAGATTTTGGACCAAAATGTGATATACGAAAGTTCGGGGATTAAGTTGTAATTTGTTATATGATTTTATTATATATTCATCACTTAAGCAAAAATTGCCATCATCATCATCTTCTTCTTATGAAGGCCGAACCACCGTCTCGCATTTCTCTTCCAATTCTTCTTCATCTTCCACCAAAATTCTTAGCAACACTTATAGAAAAGTTAAGTTTTATTTTGTTTCTACTTATATCTTTCATTAATTTGCTTGAAATCACAAAGGGACTCAAGGAATTTGGGCTTCATCCATTCGACTAGAATCTCCACTTGAGGTAAGGATGTGTTTTGTTGGTTTTAATGGTTTAATTAGATGTTATTTATGTTGAATTTGATGGATTTGTAGTTATATTGCATCAATTGATGCTAATTAATTAGAATGCCTAATTTGCCTAGCTAATTTGAAGTTGTAAGAAATGGTTTGATGAATTAGTGCTAGATTTTGTAAATTGATGTTAGAATGTGTTAATTGGATGTGAATAGGTGATTAATTGATGGTTTGTTTGATGTAGAATTCAAGTTTTGACAAGGTTGTCTTATTTGGCTTCATTGGTGTTTTTGGTTGGAAATCAAGTTTTCAAAGCTATTTGAAGCATTAGGTGAGTCTATTCTGCATCAAATAACATGTCTATTGCATTGAAATTGAAATTGGAATCCATATGTGAAACCTCCATTTTGGCTGATGCTCCTTCACTATTCACCCTTTGATTTTGCTTGAATTTTGCCTTGAATTCCTATGTTATTTGAGCCATTTTGATGTTGTTTAATTGTGTTTCTTTGATGCCTATACCATTATTGATAATGTATCTTGATATGTATTGAATTGGGCAAGTTAATGTTGCACCTAAACCTAACCTATTGGGTTGCCATTGTATGCCCAGCATGTGTTTGATGAAATGCCTAGTTCATTTGACTTTGGCCTATTGCTTTGTATTCCATAGGCCTACCATTTGAATGCCATTGTCGCCAGCGATGCTGGTATGCCAATTGGCCTATCAATTTTCCTTGTCAAACCAACCTTTGTTCCATATCTTTGTTGTTTACTATAACCTTTATCTTTGCTTGTATATTGTATCTTGCAATGCCTTTGATTCAAATATCATTTGATTTAAAAGATATTGATTATATTGACAGTGATGATACCATTATTGCATAATGGTGTCTATTGACATGTTATTCATTTATATTGACCTAAATGTGGTTTGATAGTGCTGCCACACTGACAGGGTAGTGGGTACATATTATCGGTAATGTGCACATTGATATTAATGCCCTAGCTGGGAAGGGTTATTGGTCCCGGCCATAGGACCTGATCAGTCTTATGCCTAATTAATATGTGATTGACTGTGTGATTACACATAGTCTACGTGTTTCAAGGTCCTATATCCGTCTTACCATATGATTCCATGACTTGATATGACCATTGATATTCTTATCGATTTATGATACTGATTCTGTAAACCAGCTTGATTGACACTGTTCGATTGATCTTGTATATCATATTTATATCATTGTTCTAGCTCATTTACTTTATGATGCATATAGATTCACTGAGTATCATCTATATTCACCTTTTTATTGTTTAACCATTTCAAGAGAGGAGTGGGTTGCAGAATCCCATTGTCTATCATCCGAGGATTTCTGCTACAGTCATTGATGTATATTTTCTGTATTTCTGTATTTTGATGCTCATACTCTAACTGCTCCATGGGGTATGTATGGGTTAGCTAGGAAATGAACATGTATATATGATACTTGATGATATATGAGTTATATGATGATTATGTGATATGATATATGGATTGTTACAGCCATTTGCAGTAAATTATAGAATGAATTACATAATAAAGGAATGAATGGTAAATGACTAAAATGGATAATATATTGTAGTTTATAGATTGTGCATGTGATACTGAGTTCTATGGGTACCGGTCGCCATTGGCATCTCCCGTGCCTTAGGACCGTCGCTATCCAGAAATGGGTCGTGACACAAACTTATCCAAATAGGGTTTGAATACCCAATTCACCAAGTCAATGAAAGCATCATGGGCATTAGTCAACCCAATTGACAACACAAGAAATTCATTATGACCATATTGGATCCTAAATACAATTTTAGAAACATCTTTTTTCTTAATACGTAGCTGATGGTAACTCGATCTAAGGCCAATCTTAGAGAAAAGGTTGGCTCCTTGCAACAGATCAAACAGATCATCAATCTGGGATAACAAATATTTTTTCTTAATGGTCGCCTTATTTAGCTATTGATAGTCAATACACATTCAAAGTGAACTATCCTTCTGTTTAACAAATAACACTATAGCACACCATAGTGAACTACTAGGTCTAATGAACCCCTTATCTAGCAATTCTTGCAATTGCACCTTCAATTCTTTCAGTTCTATAGGAGTCATTCTATAAGGAGGGATGTAAATATGATTGGTGCCTGGGTAAACTTTAATCTCAAATTTAATCTCCTTTTTTAGTTGTCGTCGTGTCTTTTACGGCGATGGTTCAGATTCGAACCTAAGGTATATTGATAAGGATTAACCAAACCGAGGAAATGAGTTGCTACTGGATTAAAGGTGTAACCGAGACCACAAATGCAATTGATTTAGGAAATGAGTGATGATTTTATCCCTGGATAAGTACCAAGCCACCTAATTTAGAGATCCACGTAAGGAAATTGGGTACAGATTGGGGAAGGTGTTTGGCACCCCAGACCACCTGGCCATTAGCCAACCTTCATATTTATCTAGAAGTCATAGATGAACTAAACTTAGGTATAACATTGAAAGAAAGAAACCATAAGCCTAAAAAAAGTAAGTTATATCATTGCACATTCTCGACCATACCATGAACCAAACCAAGCATAATTCCTAGGAAAGATTGGAGGAGTCACTATCGGTTTTACTTAAAACCCAACCTCCTTAGATTGAATTATACGGGATTTAGTAAATTATACAATCTCACAAGTCTACGCCTAAAGATTTCCTAAAATGTTTATGTTCATTGCACTACATCTATTTGCACTATCCCTAAAGAAATGTAAGGATAAATGAACCATCTAGTCCAAAGAAGATATTTACATAATCATAACATACTATAAACATTCATTCATTCATCCAACAATTTAAAATAAAGAAGGAACAAAAAGGGAAATTGAATTGCATAATCTAATGCATTAAATGAAACATGTACACATTGGAATTTGCCTTTTTGGGCCTTAATGCATTCTAAGCCCATTTATCTTTCATGCATGCTTAGGCCTTACAAGCCTCATGTTATTTATTTTACTTTGTCCCTACATTATTAGCTCACACAACACAAATGCATGCATAACATACTTTGCAAAATGTCATATTTCCTTTTAATCATATCAAACATCAAGTTTATCATATGCATGATGTATAGCATATAAGCATGACAATTTAACCATTTGATTCATATACAAGTGACCAAAACTCATCAAGATTACATACGCCAAATTATTCATAAGCCAAACCACATTTGACAAAGTCATGTCCTGATTTCGGAACATTATGGTCCTAGGATGCGGGAGATGCCAAAGACGACTGGCACCCGTAGAATCCAGTATCATATACAATTAACAATTACTATCTATTTATTAATCAATTCCTTAGTTACTATTCATTATGGCATTCTGTAATATGTCTGTAATTCATTCTACAATTTGTTGTATTTACCATTATTTCATGTCATAATAGTAATTAAGCTCCATATTATACCATACATATATATACATAATCTAACTATACCGTTATATAACCCATAGAGCTACTAAAATATATACATACAAAATACAATATTTTTAATAATTACACGGCTGAAAGACACTTTTTGAATTCCTCGGGAAGCAATAATAGGGAATCTGCCTAGTACTCTACACCTGGAAAGGGGAAACAATGAAAGGGTGAGTATAAAAGATACTCAGTGAATCTAATATGCATTGACCAGAAAAAAAGATTGGAGTTATCAATGAAAAATAGGCAGATGAATAAATAATAACAATCTGCTCAACAATATCAGAATATAGAATACAATTACAGTAGATGACTGTAGAATCAGTAATCAAATCAGTAGAAAATATATCTCATGGATAAGACAGATAAAGGGCCATGAAATGCATATCACATGTATCCATCATGTATCAATAAACATAAGACTAATCAGGTCTCATGGCTAGGACTGTTAACCTTTCCTAGCTAAGGTATCATTAGACAATGTGCACATTGCTGACAATATGTACCCACTATCCTGTCAGAGAGGCAGCTCTGTCAAATCTCATAGGAATCAATAAAAGTATGGAACAAATCAATAGATATCAATATACAATATCAATCTCATCAAGTAGCAGTAACTCGTGAATAATCAAACGAGGTTGCAATTTAACAACTGATAAGTCATAGATGAATCAATAAACAGTAGTAATATGATTAGCAATTAACAATGGGATAAATCAAAAGTTAGACAAAACAAGTCAATAAGTTGGCTCAATTGGCATGCCAATGTCGCTGGTGTAACACCTTGGCCTAAACCTTGATAGGGACCTTTAGGGAAATTATTTTCCTTTCTTTATGATGTGTTAAATTATATGTGAATGCATGGAATATATATATATATATATATGCATGTTATATGACCTAATTTTTAGGCCTAGAATTATTTTGAAGTCAGTTAGGACTTAATCGGGTAAGTTTGGAATTTTTGGTAATCGGAGGACTAAAGTGTAATTTTTCAATTTTTCGAGGTTTTATAAATCTATCAGTATAGTTGAGTAAAGGAAAGAATAAAAGTGAATGTAAATGGTCTTAAATTATTTATTTGGGAATTGTATGGAAAAATGTACCCGGTTGGAGACAATTTCGGGAAAACGGCTCAACGGGGGCGTTTGAGGGGTTTCGGAGTAAATTA
>CANXYC010201803.1:0-12104 GCA_948193065.1 Aleurites moluccanus | reverse complement strand
AGACCCAGCTCGTCAATCTCTGCTCGCCAATGCTTCTTCGCATTGCCGGCTCGCCTTTACCAGTTCGCATATGCCGGCTCGCCAATGTCTCTTCGCATTGCCGGCTCGTACATGCCTCTTCGTTATTCTCAGCTCGCCAATATCTCTTCGCATCGCCGACTCACCTTTGCCAGTTCGCATATGCCGGCTCGCCAATGTCTCTTCGCATTTCCCAGCTCGGCAATGCCTCTTCGCATTGCCGGTTCGCATATGCTATCTCGCACTTACCTCTTCGCCTTTCCTTCGCATTTCCTCTTCACGAGGCTAGCTCGGCAAGACCTCTTCGCAAGGCCAGCTCGGCATTGCTTCTTCGCAAAGCCATCTCGGCATTGCTTCTCCGCAAGGCCAACTCAGCATTGCTCCTTCGCAAGGCCAGCTCGGCATTGCTGGCTGGAAACCCTTAACCTAGTTTTCACAGAATTTCGCTGAAGACTCAAATTCTCAATTTCTTTAACACTTAGCATTTTCTCACGCAAACTTCAATAACTCAAACAATATTCTCACAAAAATTTCCATACTCATTTTCTATCATTTTTCAAAATAATTAATAAGTAAATATTTATACTTATTTCAAAATTAATTAATTGAGCCAATAAAAATAAATTTATACTCAAAATATACACAAAGAATGTTTAGGAGAAATGATGGGTGTTACATGCACAAATCACATTATTTCCATACCTTTATGCATAAACACCTATCTATCATTACAAATGACTTACATTACACATATTCATCACTTATATATCATATCAAGAACTTATATACATTTAGTTCCACATTCCATATCAAACATACACCATATTCAAACTTAGCTTTCAAGTACTTAAATCAAACATTCTTTACATATGTAAACCTATACATTTCCATCATTTTCATGTCCTAATATTCTTTTCTACCTTCAAATATGCTATTTATTCCATAAAAACTCGAAGGGGTGCGAAATGACCATTTTGCCCCTAGTTCACCAAAAACTCAAAATTACCCGATTTTGTCCTAACAGCCTTTAAACCACTTCTATGCATACAATCACTTCATATAACATGCATATCTATCAATTTATGCATAAACACATAATATTTTTAAGTTCAAATGAAAGAAAAAATTTCCCCCTAAGTTTCCCCTTTTAAGGTTCCGGTTAGGTTTATAAGGTGTTACAGTGCTCACCATAAAGCCTGGGCTCCATCCTCCTTGAAAACCAGATCCAAGCCTTACCCTTCAGTAACAACCTGACTAGCTCAACAACTCTCAACTCAGAACATGGTAGTCTCCTCACTGCCTTCTCCACCTCCTCTAAGAAATCTATAGGATCAGTACCTCTATCTCCCCTAAACTCAGGTAGGCTTAGCTTCAGAAAGCTAAACATCGATACACCACTCTCCTCTATGACTCCTCGGCCTCCCTATATAGCTAGCTCCCTCTGAGCCCCCACTGGCTGCACAGGAGCCGGTGCCACTGGAACTACCTTAGGTACTACAGGTGGAGGCACTACTGCTTCAGAAAGTACCACTCTCCTCTATCACTCCTCGGACTATTGAATTTTTACTATTTACCGAAAGTACCCTTTTTCTCGTTTTAGCAGTGTTCTTTAATATTTTCTCAAATTTCTTTTTACTGTATTCACACATGAATGTACCTTATCATTAACCTTTAATCCAAATTGAAAAATTCATCCGTCGATCATTTCGCTATTTTTACAGCAGCGATATCTGTACCGACGATTTTCGAAAAATTTTCTCATTTTCGCTCTAACCGAGTTTCTAAAATTATTATTGGTCATTTCAATGATTTTAATCTATATACTGAGAACTTTATTCACTAAAACATGTTATGTATTTATATAGGGTATTACAGGTGAAGACCAGAAATCTGATACAGTTTGAGCAGCTCGAGAAGGGAAGTAGGTCAGTGGAGGAGTATGCTGAGGAGTTTATCAGATTGAGTAGATATACTACCCAAATTTCTCCTACTAAGGTGGATTTGATCAGCAGGTTTAAGAGGGGTTTGTATGCCTCATTACATATTGCTCTAATTGCTACAAAGTTTACATATTTGACTACCATTATTGATAAGGCCAATCAGATGGAAGAAAAGTATAAGTCAGAGAGAGCTAAGAGGGATCAGAAAAGAAAGGGAGGACCTAGATCATAGGGTAGGAGGGGTGAGAGCAGCTCCCAGCCTAGACAGATTGGGCCAGTGCCCAGGTTTGATTAAAGACCTCCATCTAGCAGGTAGATGAGGACACAGAGTAGGGGAGCTCCAGTATAGTCTGCACTTGCTTATTCACAGGGTTCTTTTAGACCGACTACACAGATGCCTAGTGTGCCTATTTGTAGTTTTTATGGTAGAAGGCACGGAGGACAGTGTTGACATCAGACAAGTGCTTGTTTGAAATGTGGGCTGCATGGTCATTTTATCAACAGATGTCTATTATGGGGTTATTAGTAGCCATATGCTATAGTGTCCCAGCCTATTGTTCAGATGAGTCAGAATGTTGCTAGGGAGGCTCCTGGTAGGGGCAGAGGTAGAGGACGACACCGAGCAGCAGTTTGGCCCCAGCAGACAGAGGACAGGGGTAAGTTTTTGTAGTGAATACTTAGGAGGCGTATAGATATGATAATGTGGTTATAGGTACTATTTTAATACAGAATGAGATTGTTGATACTTTATTTGACTCTAGTGCTACATATTCATTTGTTTCACCTCAGTTTGCACCTAAGTTAAATAAAGATAGACAATTGTTGATTATTCCTCTAGTGATAGCTACAACTATGGGGGAGAACATAGAAATGGATTATTATTATCCTGCTTACGTGATTGAGATTGATGATAATATTTTGCGTGCTGATTTGATTGAACTGCCTGTGTTAGAGCTTGATGTGATCCTTGGTATGGATTGGCTAACAACATATCGTGCAATTATTGATTGTTATGAGAAGAGGGTTAAATTCCAGCCTGAGAGGCAATTAGAGTTTGAATTCCTAGGTGATCGAAGGAATCTGGGATTAGTTTTGTTTCTACTATTCAAGCTAGAAGGATGATAGGGAAAGGTTGTTTAGCATATCTGGCTCATGTGATAGATGTGCAAAAGATTTCCACAGAGATTGATCAGATACCAATAGTTCTGGAATTCTCTGATGTCTTCCCTGATGAATTGCCAGGATTACCCCCAGATAGGGAGATAGAGTTTGAGATTGAGGTGTATTTAGGCATCGATCCGATATCTATTCCTCCGTACAAAATGGCAGCAGCAGAATTGAAAGAGTTAAAGGTGCATTTGCAGGAGTTATTGGATAAAGGATTTATTAGACCAAGTAGTTCTCCATGGAGTACGCCAGTGCTATTTGTGAAAAAGAAGGATGGCTTTCTGAGAATGTGTATTGAATATAGGTAGTTGAATAAGGTGATAGTGAAGAATAAATTTCCGTTGCCGTAGATTAATGATCTATCTTATCAGTTGCAGGGTACCAGTCATTTCTTTAAGATTGATCTGAGATCTGGGTATCACTAGTTAAGAATTAAGAATGGTGATGTACCCAAGTGTCATGACCCGTTTCCTGATCGAGACGGTCCTAGGGCGAGGGAGATGCCGAGGCGACCGGAACCTATAGAACCCATCAATCACATCAATCCTATAACAATATTGCAGCGAAAATACAACTATAACTAATATTGCAGCGGAAACCTATCATCAATCAATAATTGCCATCACCAATCATATAACCATATATATAACCATTCACTCACATAACACTATCATACTGTCACTCTGTCATTCATTCTATAAATACTATAATCATATCATTAATAATCTCCAATATTCTCATACATACATGTTCATACTCTAACTATACCATACAAAACCCATAGAGCAGCTAGGATATGAACATATAAAATAATACAGTGTTCATAATATTACACTGACACAAGATCTACAGAATCCACAGAGCCAAAAGAACTAGGATATCTGCCTCCTACTCTGTACCTGAGAGGGAAAACAGTGAGAGGGTGAGTATATATGATACTCAGTGAAAATAATATGCATCGACCAATAAAATGGATATGGAACATCAATAAGCAATAAGCAAATGACATAAATGAATCAAACTGCCCAGAATGTCTGTAATACAAAATCAAGTACAGAATATGACTGTAAGTAAACAATCATAACAATGAAGCACATATCATATGGACAAGATGGAAATGACAGATATAGAGCCATAAAACGCATAGAAATGTGCCAAGCACAAATCACTATATATATATATATATATATATAACATAAGACTATACGGGTCTTATGACTAGGACATCCCTTCCTAGTACAGGGTCTCAATCAATACAATGTGTACAAGGCCGACAACATGAACTCACTACCCTATTGGAACGACAGCTATGTCAAATCACCTCGGAGTCAATAGAAGCAATAATCACATCAATAGATGCCATTTCAAAACAATGGCATCGGCAATATCAATAACTCATCAAAAATCAATTGAATGAGCATAAAGTCAATAAAACATCAATAATTATTGATTAAACGATGACCAAAGGCCTAACGACCAAAAATGGGAACAAACATATTTTGGTCATTTGCGGCTGAAAAGTTAACGCAATTGACATGCCATTGTCGTTGGCGACGGTGACATTCAAATGGTTGGCCTACGGATTTTTCGGCATAGTTTCGGCGCAATATTGATATTGCCCAAATTATCAATAAACATACACATGAAAAGTAGTTTATAAGAAACAATCACAACTCAATAATCTTCATAAAAGAAATCAATTTGGCATGGAAAATAAGTCCAAAACCAAAGCACAAAATTAGGCAAAATGTCACAATTAGGGTTCGGCCACTAGGCCATTTTCACAATTGGATTCCAAATGGCATTTTATCAATTTAGGCATAACAAATGATGTATAAAAGACTCACCTATCACTTCAAATCACCTAGCAAACTTGATTTACTACCGAAATCCTCAAATCCTTGGTTTAGGCAAAAATCGGTAATTTTCTCCGAACGAATTTTCTACAACGAAACAAACATCAATTAAACATCAATTAATACCCAATTGACTTATTCTAAAGCCAAATTACACATCCAATCCATATACTCAATTCCAAAACTCACAACTTCAATTTAGAGTTAGAAAATTGGGGAAAATTGTTTAATGCATCAATTGATGCAATTAAACCATTTACCCAATCCTATTATCATCTAAGTAACCTATTTAAACCATAAAATCAAACAAATAAATAATTTACACAAAATACCTGAAAATGGCCGAAATTCACTTTGCTTCGTTCTTCAATTTCTATGGCTTAATTTGGTAGAATAATGTTTGGATGGTTTTAGAATCAAGTTTCCAACAATTTTTCTTCACAAATTTGAAGCAAAAATCAATTGGAATGGATAAGAGAAGCTCACAACAAGAAGAAGAAAATGGGAAGAAAATTGTTCAAAATTTTGCTTATATAATAAGATAAAATAGGCAAATTACACTTTGGTACTCTAATTTTTTAAAATTTACTTTTGGTCCTTTTTCGCTCGGTAATTCATTCCGATAATACTGTCGGGAATTGAAATTCAAAGTGAATGTTCAAACATCACATTTTTATTAATATTAATTAATAAAAATAGTTTCAGAGATGTTCTAAAACTCAGACTGTCGAAATTTACTATTCACCGAAAGTACCCTTTATTTACGGTTTTGCCATCGCTTACTTTATCAGTGTTCTTAAACATTTTCTCATATTTATTTTTACTGTATTTAGACATGAATATACATTATCATATGCCCTCAATCCAAATTCAGAAATTTATCTGTCGACCGTACTACTATTTTACGACAGCGATATCGGTACCGACGATTTCTGAAAAATTTTATCATTTTCGTTCTAACTGAGTTTTTAAAATTATCCTTTGCCATTTTGATAATTTTAATCCACATGCTGAGAACTTATTTCGCAAAAACTTGTGATGCATATGTTTAGGGTATTACACCAAGACAGCTTTCAGGACCCGGTATGGACATTATGAGTTCCTGGTATTGCCATTCAGGTTGACTAATATACTGGATGTATTTATGGATCTGATGAACAGAGTGTTTAAGCCATTATTGGATAAGTTTATCATAGTGTTCATTGATGACATTCTTATCTATGCCAGGAGTGAGGAAGAGCACTAAGAACATCTGAGGATAGTACTGCAGACACTTCGAGAGCATCAGCTGTGTGCCAAGTTGTCTAAATGCCAGTTCTGGTTAATTGAAGTGTGTTTCCTTGGTCATGTAGTTTGTAAGGATGGTATCAAGGTAGATCCTCAGAAGGTTGAAACAGTTGAAAATTGGCCTCGGCCTACTAGTGTTTCTGAGATCTATAGTTTCCTTGGCATGGCAGGATACTACAGGCGGTTTGTGAAGGATTTCTTTAGAATTGATGCTCCGTTGACTAAGTTGACTCAGAAACATGAGAGATATCAGTGGACTGATGAATGTGAGAGCAATTTTCAGACTTTGAAGTCTTGCCTCACGAGTGCTCCAGTATTCGCATTGCCATTGGAGGATGAGAAGTTTACAGTGTACTATGATGCTTCCCGAGTTAGATTTGGGTGTGTTATGATGCCGAATCGGAGAGTGATTGCTTATGCTTCTCGGTAATTAAAGAAGCATGAGGTAAACTATCCGACACATGATTTAGAGATGGCAACATAATGTTTACATTGAAGATCTGGAGGCATTATTTGTATGGGTCTAAATGTGAGATATATACTGATCATAAGAGTTTGCAGTATATACTTCAACAGGAGGATCTGAATCTCCGACAGTGTAGATGGGTTGAACTACTTAAAGATTATGATTGTTAGATCCTTTACCATCTGAGTAAGGCTAATGTAGTAGCAGATACACTGAGCAAAAATCTATGGGAAGCCTATCTCACATCTCAGTCTCTAAGAGACCATTGATCCGTGAGATGAAGGAGTTAGTTGACATGGGTGTAGAATTGGATTTAGGATCCCAGGATCATAACCAGGCTTTGATAGCCCCATTTTAGGTTAAGCCACTGTTGATTGATGATATTAAGGTGACATAAGATAGGGATCCATATCTTTTGAAGATAAAGGAAGATGCTCAGAATGGTAAGGCAGCAGAATTCACAGTAGAGAATGATATACTGAAGTGTGGGAAGCGGATATGTGTACCTGACATCTATGGACTACGGGATCAGATTATGAGAAAGGCTCATTATTCTTCATATAGTGTACATCCAGGAATTACCAAAATGTACTATGATCTGAGGGATGTTTATTGGTGGCTTGGTATGAAGTGGGATGTAGCTCAATTTGTCTCTACATGCTTAGCCTGTCGGCAAGTTAAGTTTGAGCATCAGAAGCTGTCTGGTTTACTTCAGGAGATAGAGTTGCCAGAGTGGAAATAGGAGTAGATAACCATGGATTTTGTAATTAGTTTACCGAGGACTATACGGGGTTATGACTTCATATAGGTTATTGTAGATCGATTGACGAAGTTTGCTCATTTTCTGGAAGTGAAGACTAGTTACTCAGCATCTCAGTATTGTGAGGCCTTGCCTGAGCACCTCATCCGGGTCCGCTTTAAATGGGATCGGAATGCTCAGTTGGGTGATTTCGCACGGAGGAGATGACCTTAGTGCCTTTTGAAAATGATTTTGATGTTTTGAAGTCGCCACCTTATGTTATTTTTGTTGGGAAAATTTAAGGAAAAAATCCATTTCGACTATAATTTTATCCTAAAGGAAAAAAGTGCACTAGTCTTTGAAACCAAAGAGGATTCAGGGACTAGGTATTCGGTTGAACTTAGCTTTTAATTTTAACCTTGATTTATAACATTTTCATGAGCAGTTTAAAGGATGAGATATAAAGATGCATGAGCAAGTAAATGAATGGACGAAACTGATAAAATAAAGCAGTAAAGTAGTTAATAGAGCGATAAATTAAATTATTACAATTTAAAAATCCCAAAATAGGGGATATCAACTCTAGCCCTTATGGGTTTTAGGTTGATCACACATTCCCCAAAGAATACATTCAACAAAGCAAAAATAAAGCAATTAATTAAAGAAAAAATAAAAAAGAGATGGTTTTGATTTTTTTTTGGATTTGAAGCACTTACATAGCTTGCCTGCGTATCCCGTCGAATGAGAATAAAAACCCACGCAGTTCTTCCTTTTTTGCGAAGGAGGATTGATTTTATGCCTAATTTATCATGTTTTGATTCTTCATTTTGATTCTCTATCAAACTAAAGACAGTTTGACAACGAGTTGTTTATTTTGATGCTCTATCAAAATAGAAAAAGTTAGGAGACGATACCTTCTCCCTTGCTGTTTGGGGAGGCGGCGGACGGATTGCTCTTTCGGATTGGAGTTCCACTTTGGATTGATTGAAGCATGGGAAGATGGTCGAATTGTCTTTTATTTGAAAATTCAAAAAGAAAACATGCAAACTAACAAAGTGATTTTATATTGAAAACAATTTTGAGGCTTCACACTTCTCAGGTTTGGTCCTTCTTTACCTCAAAAAGAACTAAAGAAAATGGGCTCCACATGCCCTAAAGAGTTATTCTTTAAACTTAAAGAGAGTTAAAGAAATAAGAAAAATAGGTATATGAGGGAGAAGAGAAGAAATCTAAGAAGGAAAATTCAACTTCAAGAGATTTCGGGGCCCAGAACTAGGTCAAGGGTATCATATATTTATAATAGAGGCTTGGAGAGTCAAATCCCATCTTTTTTCAATATTGGATTTGGAAAAAACTAGTTTAGAACGGAGCAAGGCAAGCTGGTGCCATCGGAGGGGGGTGGCGACGCCACTAGGGCTTTTGGTGTCACAGGGGCTCAAAGGGGGCGGCACCGCACCATATGCCACTGGTTGCCGCACTAAATGGAGGGCGGCGCCACCCAAGGCTTATGGCGACGCTGCCCAAGGCTTGGTAGCACTACCTCCCAAGGAGGGCAGCAATGCTTCCCCTTGGAGGCGACAGCATAGGGCAGAGCCCTTTTTGACATTTTTGAGTCCATTTGTGAATGGTTCAGGCTTTGGTTAGTTCCGTTCGACTTGGCCCAAGTCCAAGGGGAGTAAAAAATCAGTGTTCACAGCTGCCCCTCAACATGGTTACTTTTCTAGAAAAGTAATCATGATGATAGTGGACACAGGCTACTATGATAAGGTAAAGATATCCTAAGGCTATCCCAGGAAGGGTACGAAGAGATGCTCTTAAGGCTGCCCCTAAAAAGGTCGAAAAATATCCTAAAGCTACCTTTAAGATGGTCTGAAAAGCTTATAAGGCTACCCTTAGAAAAGTTTGATGAGATCCTAAAACTACCCTTAGGATGATATAAAAAGCTTCTAAGGCTACCCTTAGAAAGGTTTTGATAAGATCCTAAAGCTACCCCTAGGATGGTTTGAAAAGCTTCTAAGGCTACCCTTAGAAAAGTTTGATGAGATCCTAAAGCTACCATTAGGATGATTTGAAATGCTTCTAAGGCTACCCTTAGAAAAGTTATTTTTAAATTGTGCTAGGTTTAATATGTGAAAACCAAGGATGACCCAAGATGGATGATTCTACAAGAGGAACCTAATTTGCAATAGGTTTTGAACAGAGAGGTCCTAAAAATGCCTTAGGATAATTGCTATATATTGGAGAAGATAAACCCTAAGGATGCCCCATGAGAGGCCTAACTCTGCTTTAGTATAAATCCTAAGGATACTAACTTTAGAAATGAGAACCTTAACTCTGCTATAGGTCTCAGAATGAGGGATCCTAACTCTATGCTAGGCTGATAAGAATACTGTGCTAAAGATGATATTGGTGCTATATAAGTATACACGGTGAAAGTTGACGCTGGTTCTATGTTAAACACATAGGATGAATGCTCAAGAGTTTTGTCTTTAAGCATCTTTCAGGGTGAAGTCAGATAGAAAATAGATTTTAATTTCAGACATTTTTCAGAATGAAATCAGGTGAAAATGGATTTTGATTTTCAAACATCTTTCAGAATGAAATAGGATGGAAAATGGATTTTGATTTCAAACATCTTTCAGAATGAAATCGGGTTAAAAATGGGTTTTGATTTCAGACATCTTTTAGAATGAAATTGGATGAAAATAAATTTTGATTTCAGACATTTTTCAGAATGAAATCAGGTGAAAATGGATTTTGATTTTCAAACATCTTTCAGAATGAAATTAGATGGAAAATAGATTTTGATTTCAAACATCTTTCAGCATGAAATTGGATGGAAAATAGATTTTGATTTCAAACATCTTTCAGAATGAAATTGGATGGAAATGGATTTTGATTTTCAAACATCTTTCAGAATGAAATTAGATGGAAAATAGATTTTGATTTTCAAACATCTTTTAGAATGAAACCGGATAGAAAATAGATTTTGATTTCAGACATTTTTTAGAATGAAATCAGGTGAAAATGGATTTTGATTTCAGACATTTTTCAAAATGAAATCAGGTGAAAATGAATTTTGATTTCAAACATCTTTCAGAATGAAATCGGGTAGAAAATATATTTTGATTTTGTAAAGAGTTGCTTAGGCTTAAAATGATTTTTGGTTTGCCAAGGGCTGCTTGGGCTTAAAATGATTGATATCTTTTCAAGTTCAAATTTAAATGAGTGAGACTTTAATGATATGTGACTTATGAACATTTGAGTTGAAGGAAATGATGCATGGCTTAAGAGATTTTCCAAAGTCTGCGGAAATAATGCAATTTAGGATGCCCTAAATCGAAAAGAAATTAATGAGATGCAATGTCCTAACTCTATGCTAGGTTAGAAGTGAAAACTTAAGCTATCTTTGGATAATCAATTTTTTGACAAAGCAAACCTAATTTCGTTCTAGTGTGGAAAAATGCAATTACCCTTGGAGGGTTCAATGAGGTTTGATTGACACTAATCGAGACTCTGACTTTGCATGTGCATCCTATTTCTAATACATGTTTTAATTTAATACCTTGAACCAGTGAAAGGCTGATATGCATTGTAAGGTGACAATTTATGAGAAATGTCAGATTGATGATTGAAATTTTAGCAGGATGCCCAACTTTTTGAAGTAAGGTGACTTGTGGAAATGGGTGACTTTGTCATTTTATTGGACTTTGAGGGTGAGATTAAGGGCGTTGATCTTAGATCAAAGGTTGCATCAAGTTTGATCAAACGATGATATTTTGGCTGATATGGTATCATAGATTTGAATAGGGTTTGATCTTGGATCAAAGGTGTAACACCTCAGTTAAGGCTTAGAACTTAAGCTTTAAAAGGCAAACCTAGAGGGTTCTTTCTTTATTAAAATGATGTGTATTAATGCATGTTTATGTTTAAATTGAATAAATATGCATGTTTTAGGAAGTGTTACACGTGTAAAGTGCTTTAAAGGCTGTTAGGAAGAAATCGGGAAAAATTCAGCTTTTGGTGAAAAGAATATTAACATGATATTTGAAGGTAGAAAAGAATATTAGGACATCAAAATGATGATATTTTAATTATTTGAAGTTTTATTGGAGAATTAAACCCGGTTGAAAATAATTCCCTGCAAGCTGCTCAATTGAGGTGCTTCATTTGAACTAAGGGCAATTTGGTCTTTTCCTTTGAGATATGGACTTATATGGTGTATGCAACCTTATGATATTATTTTAGGCTTGATTAAATCTAACCATTGGATGAAATGATGAAGAAATGGATGGTTGGATGAATAGGTTTCACCATTTCTATCATAAGCCTAATATATTGAATCAAGCCTTTGATATTTAGCTAGATTTTTCTCACCACTTCACCATTCTTCATATACATCACCATTTTCACCAACCATTTTCTTTCTCCTTCCTCCACCAAGTTTCAACCACTTTGATCCATCACCAAATCTTGTGATTTTCTTCCAATTTTTGATAGAAACTAGTTAATTCCATCCTTGTAAACACAATTATAGCCTTAGATTTCAAGGAAAAACAAGAAAAAGCTAAGAATCAAAGCTTTGAAGATTTTGAAGAACTTTTGGTAAGTTAATGGTTTTGTGATTCTTT
>CANXYC010201794.1:0-13417 GCA_948193065.1 Aleurites moluccanus | reverse complement strand
ATAATATCATTTCCGTTCCCTTAAATTCTTTTCTACCTTCAAATATAGTGGTAAATACATTAAAATCCAAAGGGGCTGTAAAATGACCATTTTGCCCCCAGTTCATAAAAATTTCAAAATTTCACGATTTTGTCCTAACAGACGTTAAACCACTTCTATGCCTAAAATTTATTCATATAACATGCATAACCTTCAATTTCATGCATAAACACATAACATTATCAAATGCAAAAGGAAGAAAATTTCCCCCTTAATTGCCCTTTAATGGTTCAGGTTAGGTTTAGACTGGGGTGTTACAGAAACCCAGGCTTTATTGAACTTGCCATTAAACCCTACAAAATTGGTGTTAAAGAGATGCATACCAAATGTTCGATGAAATGTCCTTTACAATTTCTTCAAGCTTATGAATTGCTACCAATTTAGCCAGCGCGGGCAGGTATCAATCTCACTAGCATAAAAGTGACCTTTTGACACCCTTTGTACTTGATCCAAATTTGAATTTTATGGCATTTAGTCTATGACTTAATGATCCTAGCACTTGTTTATAGAACCATATTGACATTGATTGAATAATGTAAAGCTATTGAGCTCGTTGATTATATGATTGCACCTTATTATTTCCATTGGCCATTTGGCATCTCACTTAAATTCTTTTATCTATATATGTGTTTATATGATAGAGCTACTTATCTAATGGGGTAGTAAGGGAAAATTCATCGGCATTGTGTATAATGACTATTTTAACCTTTCCTAGGAAGGGGTAATTTTCTAGCCATAAGGCCTGATCCACCTTATGTTTTATGTGATGAGATTACAAAGTTACATGTTTACAAGACCCTTTATATATGTTATATTTACATGCTTATGATTTTCCATTGATTTATTGATCCTATTTGATCTTCCCAATGAGACTGATTGTTTAACCTTGAATATTCTATCAATATATTGTTATATGTTATAGAAGGAAGTAGAAAAGGAAAGGAAGGAAGTAGTGAATATGCTGGAGAGTGATTGAGAGGAGCAGTGAATTATATGTGCTAGTAGTAGTAAGTTATGTTGTTATTGGTATAAGGGATGCATGGTAGTAGATTTAGGAGTAATTATATAGGATCTGGGCTTAAGATTTGGAGGGAAAAGTTGTTAGAGGTAGTTAGGGAATTGTTACAGTGGTAGTACAAACTGTACTACTATAATAGATGTATAAAAAGTAGTTAATGGTAGTTTTTGTACTTCATTCCAGAATTCAATAATATAGTACTCTTTTCTCTTAAATCTCTCTCTATTCCTTAACCCTAATTCTTCTATTTCTTCCTATTTCCTTAATTTTTCTTATTTCTTCAATTGTAAACCCTAGAATTGCATTTATCAAACTATTAAGAATTGACATGGTATCAGAGCTGCTACATTAAGGCTATTACTCTGTGTTAAATTCTGACCATGACTAAGTAAGTAGTGGTGTCAAATGAGAGGGTTAGATTAGCTGAGATATAGGAACAGATGTAAGAACTATGTGGAGTAACTTTGAGATCCATGACTGAGTTCCAAGAATACAAAGATAAGAATAATGAGAGGTTTGATGAGATTAAAGAACTCTTGAAAAAGTTAACTATGGAGAAAGGAAAAGAAAAGATTGATCCTCAAGAGGCTGCTGATATAAAGACTCAGGAAAATGTTGAGATGAGAATCAGTAATGGCAATGGATTTGGAGACAAGAGCATTCTACCTAATCCATATGTGGCATGGGGAGGAAGTAGTAGTGAGGTTGTAATATAGAATCAGGAAGAGGTTCCTGAATTGATAGTGACATATCAAAACATGGAATGTAACCTATTTGGTCATAGAAAACCTAATTCACTCTTTTGTCCAAAGATTGATACTTTCAATAGGGAAGAACCAAAAGTTTGGATCTAAAAATGTGATAAATACTTTAATGTTTATCAGATTTCAGAGGCATAGAGGCTATCCATAGCCTGTCTATATCTTGTGGAAAAAGCATACTCATGGTTTCAAAATTAGAATAAGGGTAGGATGAAGTCTTAGAGAGAATTTGAAGAAGCATTGTGTGAGAGGTTTAGAGATGATGATGATGTGAGTGATGTTATTGAAGACTTTATGAACTTAAGGCAGGTTGAATCAGTACAAGACTACTTAGATAAATTTGAGGATTTAAGGCTGAGATTAGAAAGATTTATGCCAAAACTCAGGGAGGAGTATTTTCTATCTGATTTTATGGAGGACTGAGGGAAGAAATCAAATTAGTAGTGAAAATGTTAAAACCTAGGTTTGTATTTAAGGTTGTGGAGATTGCTAGGCTGCAAGAAAGAGTGCTAGGGAAAGGGGTTAATGTAAAACTCTAGAATATTGCCATAAGTACACAGTAATATAACTAGTTATTAGGCCAGGAACACCGACATAACTAAGGAATTTCAGGGAACTTTTATAGTAATCATTTTAAGTTAAATTTTCTCAGTTGAGGAGTTAATAAGAGATTAAGAATAATTATAGTTAATTATACGAAGAAAGTATGGAAAAGTATTAAATATGTTGGAAAATCAACATAGTGGCAAAATCGTAAATAAGAAGAACTTCATGGGCATTTTAGGAAACCCACTGTATATGTTCAAGAATGGCTCTGAAACAAATTTTATGATAAAATATAGATCAAAATAAGTCATTTCAGTTCCTACTTTGAAACTTGATTCTCAACAGAATAGACAAAATTAATTACAGAAAAAAGTGGGGTCAAAGTCCAATTATTAAAAAGTTTGAGGACTAAAATGTAATTTGATGATTTTCCTTACTATATAAGCATGCCTTAGGAAATTTTTACTCATTCTTCTCTTCTTCTCCAAGCTTGGCTGAACCATTCTTCACCATTTCTCCCTCCATTTTCAAGCAATTTCTTAAGAAAAATCAATAGAAAACCTAAAATCAACCATAGTTCTTCCATTTCCCAACCTTATTTCACTTGGAAACTCAAAGAAATTCAAAAATATATTGAAGTGGGGTTTTGGGTACTTCACCATACAAAGGTAACAAATTGATTTCTTTGATTAAATAGATGATTTAGGTGTATTAGGCATTAAATTAGATGGGTTTAGTGCTTAATTGCATCAATTGTTGCATTTGGTAGAAAATCCCCAAATTAGCAATACTAAATTGAAGTTGTTTGATTTGAAACTTTAAATTAATGTTGTTTAATGCCTAATTATCTTATATTATGTTAATTGGAGGCTAATGGAATATTATTTTGTGATTGGTTTGGTGTAGAAAATCAAGGTTTGGAAGATTACCATTTTTGCCTCCTTTGATGATTTTTGTGGAAAAAAAATTTTGCTAGCTAATTGGAAGTGTAAGATGAGTTTAATATACATCATTTTTCATGCTTAATGTCTTAAAATATGATTTGGAAACCATTATTCAAAGGGCCATTTTGGCCGAAATCTACTTAGGCATTTTGCCTTTGAATTTTGCTTGTTTTTCCTTTGGTTTCTTAAGCCATTTTGATTCAATGGTTGATGTTTATTATTGGATAACTATTGCCTATTGTGTAGCCTTGATTGTGAAATTGTTGTTGATTATATGAGCATTGTCAATGTTGCACAATAACTTAGCCAAATTGTCCATTCAATGTTGCACATCATGTGTTCGATGGAATGCCTAGTTCATTTGCCATAGGGATACCATTTGCTTTATCCATAGGCCTGCCATTTGAATGCCATTGTCGCAAGTGACATTGGTTAGCCAATTAAGCCAACCATTTGACCTTGGATGACCAACTTGTGTTCCAACCCAAAGTTAATTACTATACCTATTGCCATTGTTTATGTACTTCCATTGCTTATACATTGTTCAATTACTGACTCGTTTGATTGTTTCACGAGCTATTGATTATTGATGAGCCAATTGTTATTTATTGATATCCTTTGACTTGTTTTCACACCTATATTGGATATAATGTGAATTGACAGAGCTGCCTCATCGACGGGGTAGCAGGTAAATACCGTCGGCAATGTGCACATTGACTTTACATGATACCCTAGCTGGAAAGGTTAATGGTCCTATCCATAAGACCTGATCAATCTTATGTATATTGATATAAAATTGATATGTATTACACGTGTTCATGGCCCACTATCTATCTTATCTACATGATACGAGCTTTGTTGGCCTATTTTCTAATTCCAAATCATTGATTTTGTAACCCAATTTCTCATTCTTTAATTGGTGTGCAACCTATCTATTTATTAATTATCTACCTATTATTTATTGTTATCCTAACCATTTTCTATTAGATGATGCATATTAGATTTAATGAGTACTTAATACTCATTCCTTTAGTTGCTTTCCCTTTTACAAGTGCAGAGTAGGGGGCAAAATCCTGACTGTTGGTTCCCTGTGGATTTCTGTAGTTGTCTGTTAACATTGTAATTATTTTGACACTGTATTTTGTGTATGTATTTAGTTTGCTCCATGGTATGTATTAATGTCATAGTTAGATTGTAATTATGTATAGATGGTATAATATGAAGTTTAAATATTAATATGGTATGTGAAGATGATGATTACAGACAATAGCACAACAGTTTATAGAATAATAGAATATAGAGTGATAGATAACATAATGGATGTTAATTAATTATTTGGATAGTAATATGATAGTAAATGATTATAGAATGTGATACTGGGTTCTACGAGTGCTAGTCGCCTCTGGAATCTCCTGCATCTTAGGACTGTCGTGTTCCAAAATTGGGACGTGACAGTTAAAGCTTCAGTGACAAATTCATAGAACACTAAACCTGCGAACTACCAAAATAAAAACCCTACCTATACACTATTTCAAAATCAACTTGCATTGAACTACTCCCAATTTCCAAAGCCACCAAACCCAAATTTCACTCCTAAACTTGAAAATTTTAACCATAAATTTCAACCCAGTTATAATAACCCCACTAATACCATTGCAACTAAACCTGTTAGTACCAATAGTACAATTCGAAACCCATTTCGCCACCTTTACACAAAACATGTTATAGGTGTGGAAAGAGGTATTACCTTGGGCACCAATGTAAGCCTAAAAACTTAGCTTTTTCATGTGAAGAGGAAAAAGATCCAGTGGAGGCATAATTAGTAGTAGAGGAATATGATATGAAAACTGAGTTAATAGAGGAAGAGCTAGAACTATCAGTCTATACTATAGAAGGCAATCAAGTGGCTGAAATAATCAAGATTATTGAAAGATATAGAATTAGACAACTAGTGATATTGATAGACACTGGCAGCACCAACAGTTTCATTAATCATATGTCACATCCCACACTATAGGGTTGTGACGGTCCTAGGGTACGGGAACAGTTCACACTACCAGTACCACGAAGAACCCAAGTTACATGTTTTCATTACACTTAATCACATTTTATGAAATATTTTTTTTTCAACTCTTAAGTTTTACAGAAAAACGGACAGAGTCTCCCTTGTAATCTTAACATTTACCCTGAGCTAAAAACAGAGAAAAACACTTCTAAAATAATATCAACTCCTAGGTCAACCTCCAATACACAACTCATATCAACTCATACTTATGTCAACTCATATATCAATTTCATACATCACAATTCATATAATAGTTTTCAAATATATCAATTCATACATATGACAATACAAAATAGGCATACCATAGCAGCTGCACCCCCTATTACAATATATACATACATATGTGTTCACATCATAACATATAATTACATTCTATACATGTCCACAAATCATATATATAAATATATACAAATAATAACTACAAATAAAATCATGGAGTACTCTATACTACACTAAGGAAGGACTATATATCTACTCCGCGGCTGGAAGTGCAAAAGTAGCCGAGGATGTCCGCGTCTTACTCTTTCCCTGAAATTGTTTCAACATGGTGGGGTGAGTATAAAAATACTCAGTGGATCTATAAATATGGGCATTGCTAATTTATGAATACACATTTGATCATTGATGACAATAATAGATATGATGACAATTATCGATATAAAGACAGTTATAGATATGATGACAATTATATATGATAAGATATGACAGTATAATAGAATGGATCAAATGCATAGGGTAAAACAGGATTGGGTGAAATAATTAAGTAGTACTATCACTTCTGTCCACATCCCCATTTCCATAAAAATGTTATAAGGAGGATCAATCCTTATGGCTAGAGCCATATCCCTATCTCTAGCTAGGGCAAGTAGTACCAGTGTGCACACGATCGATTGAATTGCTCGCTACACCATCGAAGTAGCCCTGTTATGTTACCATATACAAATGTTCCAAAATATGATGAAAATGAAACAAGTACAACTCATATAAGGTGCAATATAGTCAATATATCCATATGAAAAAATATAGAGTCAATCGAGAACAACTTACAAAATTGGCCCGTCGGGCCCAGTTGCGTTGTCGCAGCGACTTACCAAATTATGGGTCCGTTTCCAGTTTTTTAGTGATTTTTTGGTTTTACATGTTATCAATATATGATATGCAAATTTAACATCTAAGATACAAGTATACATATATTTAAGGTGATTAAGCTTGATTTGAGGTCAAACCAATTTATAGAACTGTTTTTATAGCCAGTCAAATTCTAGGTAAGTTTATGCCATTTCGGCAACCCCAATTTTGGCCGATTGGCACGTTTAGGGGCAACTTTGACCATAGCAGTCTAAAATCAGTCCAACATGGCCAAAGGTCTTATAACATGTTCAAATGACAATACCTTAAACTAGAAATGCAATAACATATATATAAACCCACCTTATGTGCAAAAAGCCCAAAATGCCCCTCCGAGGCTCCGAGCACCTACTGCTCTGTCACCTTCTCCTTTCCTCTAGAGGATTCCCCTATGTACATACCAACTCTCTGATAAGACACTATATCAACCAACATGTCATATTCAAACACACATACACATACATTTCAATAAGACACACATATCCACTTTCACCTTCAAAACCCTCATTTCACTAAGTCCCTTGGCCATTCCAAGACAACACTCCAAAGGAGTTTAAAACCAAATTTCTTTCCATACAATATTAATAACAAATCTTATAAGCACAATCAAACAAGTTTGGGTTCACATTTAAGCCTAGGTCTCATGCCAAAGCATTTTGAACTTTATTGGTCATAAGGACCTAAACACATTACATATTCAATTCAAACATGAAAATCATTTCCTATAAGCTACAATTACCTATTAAATAACCATATTACATACACATATCCATTGCACACACATAGTAAACCAAAACCCTAGCCTTAAGCCCAAATTTCATTTGGCCCATCGGGCCCAAATTATCCAAACCCCATTTTTGAAATTAAACTCCATAATTCCCTAATCAAACACACCAATTGAACCATTCCAAGCTCAATTGCACCAATTCAAACCAATTTCCTCAAGTTTTCCCTAATTATATTCGGATTTGGGGGTTTTTCTAAAACCAACCTTAAATTGTTCAATTAAACATACAATCATACAATTCAAACTACCAATTACACTTGTAACAAATCAATTCAACAAAAACCAAACAAATTTCCCATTTTCCCCAAAATGTGCATTCGGCCCAAAGGGCTTTTCTTCCCCCCTCACAAATTCTTCCAATTCAGCAACCCAAACATCAATTCAACATGCCAATTTAACTTCCAAGCACCCAATTGCAGAATTTTAGAAGCAAAATCACACCAAAACCCTACTTTCATATTTGGTCCAAGGTGAAAACCAAAAATTGGAATCCAATTCCTAATTAACCATTCAATACACATCAATTTAATCCATTAGGAATCATATATACATTCAATTGCTCAATCAAAGCATCAAAGGCCATTTCCCCCAAATTTCTCCCAAATTATTTCAGTCCAAAGTCAAATTCAAAATCAAAGATTCAATTCTCAATTAAACCATTCAATTAACATTTAATTAACACCATTTACAACTTGAATTGCACAATTGGAATAAAGAAGCAATTTTTCCCTAAAATCCCCAATTGAATTCGGTCCAAATGGAAACCACACAACAAATGTTCAATTGACAAATAAATCATTTAATTAACGTATATTCAATGCCAATTACAACATCAATTACTCAATTAAAACAAAGAAGAAAACCTTCCCCCCAAACCCTAAATTCAATTCGTCCAAGATGCCATTTCCTAATCAAAAGCAAAATTTCCCAAACCAAAGTTCTAAACAACATTTAAACACCAACGAACATTAAACAAACCAGAATTTTTAAACATTACCTTGAAATATTGAAGAAACTGAACCCTAAGTCTCTCCAAACAACACCAAACTGAATTTTTACACAAGGTTGAAGAAATGGAGAGGGAGGTTTTAATCTACCAAAAACTTGAAAGAAAAACTCAAAGCTCCATTAACACCTCCATAGCCGAACCAAAGCTTGAAGAAGAGAGGTTTTCTCTTTGTTTATTAGGTGGTACACGGTTTGAATGAAGATTTTGACAACATGCATATTTCTTTTCCTTTGTTTATTAGTTAGTGGGTTTTGGGCAAGGGATCAAGTGTTTCAATCTCACAAAAGTAGCTATAAGCCCTATACATGCATCTATTTGATTTAAATGCACCAATACATGGTTCTATTGGATCATGGTACACCAAATTGCAACTAACTCCTCCTTCCATCTTTTTAATCCCAATTAAGTCCTACAAACTTCCAATTAAATCCCTCATATTTATTTCCTTTTGCAATCAAGTCCTATTATTTTTCTAACCCAATTAAGCTATTTTATTTTATTTTATTTATTTTAAAATCCTTAATTTATTTTTTCTAAATAATTAATTAGCAATTAAACACACATTTAAACACACCAATTAAATCATATAACATTATATAACAATCAATCACACCTGTAGACACATCAATTAAATCATATAACACAAATAACAATCAATCACATATAAACACATCAAATAAATCATATGACACATATAACAATCAACTACATATAAACACCCCCTAACTCCAACTAGGGTTTAGGTGCTAGGGATAGGATCTCTAACTAGGGTTTATGTACTAGGGTTTCACCTAGGATGTTACATTCTCCCCTCCTTTTAAGAAATTCATCCTCGAATTTAAAAATACAGGAACCAAGAACATACCCAAAGCATCGAACAAGTGTGGATACTTCTGTCTCATCTCTGCCTCGGTCTCCCAAGTACACTCCTCTACTCTTTGGTTTCTCCATAGAACCTTAACCATCGAAATATCCTTGCTCCGGAGCTGTCTGACTTGTCTATACATAATCTCAACATGAAACTCCTCATATGACAAGTCCTCATCAATCTCAATATCCAGAGTCTGCAAAATGTGACAAGGGTCTGATACATACTTCCTCAGCATCGATATGTGGAACACCGGATGTATATAACTCATCTGAGGAGGTAAAGCCAACCGATAAGACACACTGCCAATCCTATCAATGAACTCAAATGGCCCGATGTATCAAGGTGATAACTTGCCCCTCTTTCCAAATCTCATTATTCCTTTTATCAGGAAACCTTCAGAAACACTCCATTACCAATAGCAAATTGCACATCCTTCCTTTTCGGATCATCATAGCTTTTCTATCTACTAAAAGCTATCCTCATCCTCTCCCTGATAATAGGGACCTTTTCCACTGTCTTTCTAATCAAATCTGGTCCCTCAAGTTGTTTCTCACCCGGTTTCACCCAACACACAGGTGATCTGCACTTCCGACCATACAGTGACTCATAGGGTGCCATCCCGATAATAGAGTGGTAACTATTATTGTAAGCAAACTCAATCAATGGTAGATACTGGTCCCAGCTACATTTAAAGTCAAATACACACAAATCTAAGCATGTCCTCCAATGACTGTATAGTACGCTCTGATTGTCCATCGGTCTGAGAATGAAAAGCTGTATTAAAATGAAGCTGTGTACCCAGTGCCTATTGAAATCTCTGCCAAATCCTAGCAGTAAACTGTGTACCCCTATCAGATATGATAGACGTTGGAACTCCATGTAACCGCACTATCTTATCAAGGTAAAGCTGAGCATACTGTGCTGCTGTGTAGCTGGTCTTCACTTCTAAGAAATGGGCTGACTTGGTCAGCCGATCAATAATCACCAAACTATAATCAAATCCTCTCTAAGTCCTGGGTAAGCCTACGACAAAATCCATAGTTACCTGCTCCCACTTCCACCCTGGCAACTGTATTTCCTGGAGAATCCCTGAGGATTTTTTATGCTCCACTTTTACCTGTTGATAGGTTAAACAAGAAGAGACTAACTTAGCAACATCCTTCTTCAAACTAGGCCACCAATAAAGTTCCTTGATATCATGATACATTTTGGTAATCCCGGGATGGATGCTATACCGCGAATAATGTGCCTCAGACAAAATCCTAGATCTCAAATCATCCATATTTGGTACACATAACCTTTTACCACACCATAATATCCCATCAACAACCGTGAACTCGGTAACTTTCCCCGATCTCACCTGCTCTACTATCCTCTGCAAGTATGGATCTCTCAACTGAGCAGCTTTTATCTCCTCTATTAAGGTCGGTCGAACTATAAAATGAGCAATCAAAACCTAATCCCCCAACTGTAACTGTAGCTCTAAATCTAGCAACTCATGGAACTCCCGAATCAAAAGTTTCCTAGATGCAGATATATGCGACAAAGTCCCCATCGACTTACGACTCAAAGCATCTGCAACCACATTTGCCTTGCCCGGATGGTACAAAATCTGGCAGTCATAGTCTTTCAATAACTCAACCCATCTCCGCTGTCGAATATTCAAATCCCTTTGCTGCAGTATATATTGAAGACTCTTATGATCGGTGTAGATCTCACATTTCTCCCCATACAGATAATGTCTTCAACTCTTCAGTGCAAAAACCACTGCTGCCATTTCTAAGTTATGTGTAGGATAATTCTCCTCATGCTTCTTCAACTGTCTCGAAGCATAAGCGATCACCCTACCATCCTGCATAAGAACACAACCTAAACCAACTCTGGAGGTCTCATAATATATAGAGAATCTACCCGTCTCAGATGGCAATGCTAGTACTGGTGCTGTGGTAAGGCATGTCTTCAAAGTCTGGAAGCTCTGCTCATAACTATCTGTCCATATGAACTTCTCTTGCTTCCTAGTCAATCTAGTCAAAGGAGTGGCTATCCTGGAAAAATTATGTATGAATCTCCTGTAATATCCTGCCAACCCCAGGAAACTCCAGATCTCTATCGCACTGGCAGGACGAGGCCAACTCAAAACTGCCTCAACTTTCTACGGATCAACTCTAATACCATCCCTGCTCAATATATGCCCTAAGAAGCATACCTCTTCTAACCAAAACTCACACTTCAATAACTTTCCATACAACTGATGCTGCCTTAAAATCTGTAGCACCATCCTCAAATGCTCCTCGTGCTCTTCTCTACTCTTCGAATATATCAAAATGTCATCAATGAACACTATCACAAACCGATCCAAAAAAGGCTTGAAGATCCTATTCATCAAATCCATAAATGTTGCTGGTGTATTGGTTAATCCAAAAGGTAGTACCAAAAACTCATAATGGCCATACCTAGTTCTGAATGCAGTCTTCGGTATATCATTCTCCTTCATCCTCAGCTGATGATAACCCGACCGAAGATCAATCTTTGAAAAGTAAGAAGCACCTTGCAACTGATCAAAGAAATCATCTACCCTAGGCAAAGGATACCTGTTCTTCATTGTCACCTTATTCAGTTGCCGGTAGTCTATACACATACAAAGTGACCCATCCTTCTTCTTTACAAACAGTACTGGTGCTCCCCATGGAGAATTACTCCGCTTAATGAACCCTTTATCTAACAATTCCTGCAACTGTACCTTTACCTCTCTCAACTTTGCTGGTGCCATCCTGTAAGGTGAAATAGAAATTGGATTTGTACCCGGATAGACATCAATCTCAAACTCTATCTCTCGCACCGGTGGTAACCCCGATAGATCCTCAGGAAAAACATCTGAAAACTCGCTAACCACAAGAATCTGATCAATCCTAGAAACTGTATGCCGAGTATCTATCACACTGGCCAAATAAGCAATACAACCCTTCCGAAGAAGCCATCTAGCCCCGATAGCTGATATGGAGCTGAGATTACCCTTATCTATCTCACCCTGATAAGAAAACCCATCACTCCCATTTGGTATGAACTCAATCCGCTTCGCAAAGCAATCTATCATAGCACGATGAGTAGTCAACCAATCCATGCTTAAAATTACATCAAACTCAAGTATAGGTAGCTCAACCAAATCTGTAGGTAAAACTCTCCCCTCGACAATCACGTCACACATCACACATCTCAAACCCAAAATCAACATCAATACTCCTACCAAAGGGGGTAGCTACCTCTAAAGGTACCTATAAAGGTTTTCTCTCTCTACCCAATCTCATAGCAAACACAGAGGACATAAAAGAATGGGTAGCGCTCGAATTAAACAACACATATGCATCATTACCACAAATAGAAAGCTTACCTACTACTGTGTCATGAGAGCCCTGAATCTGCTGTGGAGTCACTATAAAAACTCTACCCTATCCTCTGCCTGTAGGTGGTGGAACAGTTGAATATGACAGCCCTGAGGGTCTACCCTTACCTGCGTTACCTCCACCCCGACTGAACTGCACACTGGGCTATGACCCTGTAGAACCAGCTATTTGAGTAGTCCCAAATATAGGACAATCCCTGTAAAAGTGACTACGCTCTCCACATCTCAAACAGGCTCTAGTCTATAAACGACACTCTCCTGTATGCCTCTTTCCACAAAAACTACACTGAGGCAACTTTGGTAACTATTGTATTGATCTACTTGCTGCTCGGGAGGCTATTGATACTGGTGGTCTTACACCACCTCCTTTAGATACACCTCTCCCCTAACCTCTCTTAACAGATGTCTGCTGTGTCTGAGCAGGTCTAAAAGAACCAACCTAAAAGGGTCTCTGCCCTGATCTGGATGAATCTCCCTAAAATCTCCTCTGATCTCTCCTAAATTTGTCCTTTTTAGAATTTATCTCCATCTGCACCGCAATTTCAATAATAGTACCCAGGGAGGTAAACTGTGTAGCCAACAGATTATTGCATATCGCTGACTGTAACCAATTCCGGAACCTTCAGATCAAGTGTGCTTCTGTAGGTGCTATCGATGTACCATACCTGCTCAATCTCCTAAACTCACGAGCATACTCCAACACACTCATATTACCCTGGACTAACTGCTCAAATCTGGCACTGTTCCTGTCTCTCAGTCCCTCAGGTAAGAACTCATCAAGCAATTTTTGTTTAAACTCTGCCCAGGACATAGGATTATCACCCCTGATATTACCATCTATCCTCTCAT
>CANXYC010201761.1:0-19287 GCA_948193065.1 Aleurites moluccanus | reverse complement strand
TTCAATTTTGAAACTTAGTGAAACTTACACTAGTTTCAATTGTGAAACATAGGCAAAAGCAAAATCACATCACCATAATTGACATTCCCTATCTACCAATCTATCCTAAACCTAAAATATCAACAAAAATAAAAACATACTAATATTTTGGGTCATTATATTTTTACAGTTAATATAAAAAAATGGCCTATATGCTAAAATGTTCATTTCTTTTGCTTTTTGAAAGGCAATTTGCTTTTCCCTTTCCATTGGAGACCTTGGGGAGCTTGGGTAGGAGGTGTTGTATGGTCTACTTGTATAGGCTCATTAATTCTGATACTTTCTGCATGTTGGGTAGGGATAGGAGCATCTGGACCTGAAACTTGTTTTGATGTATTTTTCTTCTTGTTCTGAAAAAAAAAATACGTTAAATACATAAATTTTATCAGTGTGTCATACTTTTAATTATATTAAAGCTTAATGGTTACCTTATGTGCATACTGAGCTTGAATCTCTTTGACATGTCTTTTGACATTGTGGCCTACTTCACCACAGTGTGAGCATTTCATTCTCACCAAGTCTGTTCTTGGAAGCTTGGCCTTATCTGCTACTTTGGTTTGTTTTACTTCTTCAGCTTGTTTTCTTCTGGCTTTTCTCTTTCTCCCTTTCTTAACTTTATTAGGGGTTGATGGTGTAATGACATTATCATTTGATACTTCAGGCCACAAATCTAGTCCATTAATACCAGGTATAACATGTTTATAGACTTTCAAACCTGTTTTCACTGTATAACACTCATTCATATACTTAACAGGATCCTCATTTTGTCCAATTATACATGCCAAAGCATATACACATAGGATCCCAATTAATTGCCACCTCCTGCATGAACATTGCTTGGTTTATAAATCAACCACCTTCTGGCCTTCAGGTCCAGCAACCTGAATCTGAAGTGACCCTACAAATAAAGGATCATAAGCCCATAAAATGTCCAACATTTTGTTTATTTTTTTATGGACCTTGGGACATATAGGACCAGCCACCCTTTGTAGTTCCTGTCTCTTTCTGAAAAGTCTTCTCATCAATTTAGACCTTATCATTTCAAGCATGGTGATAATGGCCTTGTCTCTTATATCTAAAATATACTTATTGAAACACTCACATAGATTGTTTGTGAGTATATCACACTGGGCAGTTGTGTCAAAGCATGTCCTAGACCAATTTTTACATGGTCTTTCACTGAGCCACTCCATAGCTTGTGTGCTTTTTGCCTCAATAGCTTTAAGACTTTTCTTTAGTGCTGCATCATGAGATGACCTAGCAACATCCCATAGCATATTTTTAAATTCTTTCCCTCTGAACCTTCCTCTAAAATTGGTATAGAGGTGTCTCACACACATTCTGTGTTCAGAGTTGGGAAATAATTCCTCAATGCTTTTAATTAGTCCCTAAACAAGCAAAAAACATAAAAATATGATTAATGCAAATTTTAACAGCATAATAATTGAAAAGGTAAAAAAAAATAAAGTTATACCTTCTGTCTATCTGACATAAAAATCCATTGGTAGTTATTGTACATCTCTAAGTCATTTTTTAGCAGGCTTAAATACCACCTCCATGTCTCTTTGCATTCTGATTTAACCACTGTCCATGCAAGTGGAAACATGCAATCATTGGTATCAATCCCCACAGCACTCAATAGCTGGCCACCATAGTTGCATTTTAAGAAGCACCCATCAAGGCAAATCAAGTTCCTACATCCAGCTTTGAAATCATCCTTCAATTGGAACAAACAAATGTACATTCCCTTGAAAGACCCTTTCTCTTCCATGAATTGAATTGTTGAGCCTGGATGTGTCCTCAACAATTCAAGCTTATAATTTTGCAGCATGGTGTATTGCTTAGCTGCATCTCCCCCAATTTTTTTCAAAGCATATTGCTTAGCCCTCCAAGCTTTACTCCTGCTAATGGTATAGCTAGTCACTCTTTTGACCCTATCAATTAATCCAGTCACACTCCAATTTGGGTCACTTCTAAAATCTTTTAGGTGCATTTCACCAACTTTGTTTGAAGTTAGATGAAAGTTCTTGAAAGTCTTCCCACATGAATGCTTCAGGTTGCAACTTCTTAGCTGGAATGTGTCATTCAAAGGGTCTTTTAAGTCATACTTTGCTGCATATACAAAAAATTCACAATTTTCAGCCTTACTGTAACATTTGCATCTACACCTTATATTGTCATTCTTTGGAAATCAAACTTGAAATCTGTTTCTCAAAGAATGTTGTATGCAAGCCTCCTTGAAGTCATTCTTGTTCTTGAATAGCAACCCAACTTTTAGTGTAAGATCATCCATGTCTCTCTTTGTATCAAACTCAGGAAATTTATGTTTTCCATCTTCATCTGAATCACTAGCAATACTATGCAACTCATCAGAATCACCATATACATATTTATCATCTTCATTGTTTTTGAATCTCAAGCTTGCTTCCACATCTTCATAATTAGCCTTATCAGTTTTTGTTTCTTTTGGCCTGCCCTTGCTTTGACCTTTCATCTCAGTCTCGTTCAAAGCTTCTAATAGGTCATCATCACCATCTACTATGTCATAGTCTAGATCTTGAAAATCATTATCATCATCTTCATTTACTGCTCCTTCTGTGTCTAAATGAATATTAGATTTTCTTGTGGATAACCCATCAATTACAATATTTATATTAGACGAACTGTAACCAGCTTGCAGCAAGTCTGCAATATCCACTTCATCAAGTCCAACACTTGCAGTACCTATATTGGCTTGCTCATCAACACTTGGTTGACTTTGATTGTCAATAAATGGTTCAACACTTGTGGATGCTCCCTCTTGCACAAACATACTCTTAGCATCATCAACCTTTCTGATGAAAAAACCACTATCATCAGCAGTTAAATTATTAGCTGCATCCTGTTCAGCTGTCTTAATATCTGGCTTGCTGGATTCTCCCATGTCTAGGAAAAATAGCTTCCTCTTGACTGTGTCTTTCTTAGTTGAGGTTGTTGGATTGTGGACAACCTTAATAGGGTCAAATGTAACTTCTTCATCTATCTCCTCAATTACAACACTGCTGGGTTTAGGTAGGGGATCAACCAATTCATCCAACTCCTCATCATCTAAATGCTTCACATACAAGTCTATTTGCCCACACTTAGCTCTATGATAACCCATAGCTAGCACATCATTGTCATTCTCAAGCAATATTAATTGAGTATGAAAGTCCCAATTATGTCTCTTTCAGTAATACTGGCAATATCCATCAATTTCACAAATTTGTTGGAGCTTCAAATTTAGATGAATCAATGACAATCTGTCCACATGACAGTTTATAAGACTTATTTCTTCTCCATCAAAATAGCCATAGTCTCCAAAAATACCATTGAAATGGATAACAATGGTGAAGTAACCACTAGGTTCTGTAATTAAAATTAATAAAAAAATTAACATATAATCAATTAATATAGAAGCCTAAACTAATGCAACATGAAAACCCTAAAACATTCCTCTTTTATGCATGAAAACCTATTTTCACGAGCTTTATGCATGTAACCTTTTTACATATATAAAAATCCCATGTATACAATGGTTGTGGGGATAAAACTATATATATATATATATATATATCGCGTCTAGTCGACATAGTAGGACCACAATACCCACAACCCTCCACAACCACAACCCAACAAAATTGACAGTAAAAAAAAAAACTATGGGCTAGTGGAGACCATGTATTACTCCTCTATTAATAATGATGAGATAACTTGCTTGTACTGCAACACCGTAGGAGGCTTTCCCTATAATAGAGTTGTCAGCGTGGAATGAGTATACTATGCTTAAGGTAGTAAAGGGTTTTTTCCTCTGTTATTTGTAATATTTCAGCCTTGCGAGGGAGTCTTTTAGCGAGCCTCCTCTATGAGGAAAGTCTTCCTCTTCCGCAGTCTGGAATTCATTTGTCACTAGTCGAACTTGAGGATACTTCCATTTGGACTATCATCCTAGAAGCAGCTTTATCAGGTCTCCTCGGATCATGGGCCTTGGGCTTTGTATGAGGCCCAATAACTAAAGTTATGGATTCTTTATTTTCATTATAAATGATTTTAAATAATTTTTTTTCTGATAATTATAATACATTTAAATCATTATATTTCACTCCTCTTAATCAAGCTAACTATGTTCAAATAAATTATTTTTTTTAAAAAAAAAAACTTCACGCTAGGTAGTGTATTATGTAATTTGAAACATTTACTCTGATTATAAAAAAAGGAAAGAAATAATAACTATTAAAAAGAGAATTTATTCTTTTTCTTATTTATCACAATTCAATTATTATCATCAACAATTCAAAGGTAATTCTTGAATATATAAGCTAAATATGAGAGACATACTCTTAAAATCATTTAATTGACACATAATTTAATTAGAGAATTTTTTATCATTTGAATAAAAAAAGGTATAAAAAAATAAACAAATATTTTCTTTATGGGCAGTTTACTTCAAGAAAATATTATTATTTGTAAAAATTACGTAGCTCATATATAATACAATTTATTTATTTTATAAAGCATTAAAAAATCTTCATGCCATTACTGATTTTGCTTCCCTAGTAGCCGAAAGCTAACTATTAGATAACAATCAATACAACATATGGATAACTTGGAGCCAAAAGCTTACCAAGTTTGGTATTAATTATATATTATGAAAACATTCAATAAAAGCATTTCTTCTTTCTATATCCTGAAATGTGAATTTCTATATGATCAAAATTAATTTAAATATGTGGAGAGAGGAAAAATAGGGAATTTCATCAAATTAATTTATTTATTTACTAAAATTTATTATGAATGCATAAGGCAAAAAGGTAATATTTAATTAAATATAAAAAATTTAAAAAGTACAAAATTTGCATTTTATTTTTTAAATTGATTAAATTATATATATTTACCAAAGCATGCTTTATTATCATTATGTTTGTTTTATAACAAAAAAAAAAAAAAAAAAAAATTAGAAATGAAAAGGTTGAATTAAGAACAACCACATATAGGTAGGGGCCATGCTATGTTAACTTGGGTGGATTCATGTTTTGATTTTCTTCAGAATTTTATATATATATTAAACTAGTGATTATGAAAATGACTTAATACATAGAAAAAATGTGTTTGATAATATTAATAATGAGATAATTATACAATGTTTTTATAAAATGAGACTGTATCAAGAATAATTGTAAAATAATATAAATAAAATTTATGATAATTTATCTATAAAAACCTTGTTTTATATATATATATGTGTGTAATTCTACTGATTATATTTTTTCACTCCATCAATATATATATATATATATATATATATATATATATAGGGATGAAGTCATGTAAAAACTCAGATGAATTTAAAAAATTTTATTAGCTTATAGAAAAATTTTCACTTGAATCATTTAAATCTAATTTTTTACGTGTAATTAATTTTTGGTCTATTTATAATTAATTTTATGATTTCATTCATGCAAGAAGACTAAATATTTTATATAAATTAAGATTATATTTGAATTAATGAAACTTAGATGAGATATTTCAGAATGTCTATAGATTATGTCACAATTCATTGTTTAGGTGAGTAAATATTTTGTTAAAAATATATAAACTAAATATTTTACAAAAATTAAGTTCATGCTGAGATTAATGAAACTTGGATGAGAAAAATTTTAAAATATCTATAAATTTTATTAAAATTTATTATTTAATTAATAAAAAAATAATCAAAATTAATGAATTATTTAAAATCCTATCATTCAGCATAATTTCTCAATTTTAAAATTTTTAAAATCTCATATAAAAAATAAAATTTTAAAAAATCTTTCATTTTAATCAACGAAGAATTTTATAATTTTTTTTTATTATAAAAATATTATTAAAATTCATAAATTTTATTTTTATTTCAAATAAATTAAATTATATAAGTACATAAAATATAATTTTTAATTTTACTAATTTTAATAAATTTTATAAATTTCAAATTTTTCACTCAACCCATTGTGAGAGATGATTACATTTATAAGGGAAAAGGGTAGACGCAGCCTTCTTAGACAATCATTTCATCATGCATACAATAATACCTTTGGCTCTGTGTCAGCAATATTGCAGCTCATGAACGAAAGGGTTCATTATTCACATCTTGAATATTTAGGAATGCAATTATTGTGAAAAATAATCTTTATTTTTTATACAGATATGGATTATATATACATTTTCATACATGTAGTTTTTATTTTTTATTTTTTATAGCGGTGGTGAATTTGCTTTAAAGAAAATATTTATTAAAATATTATATTAGTTAGTTTTTAATTTAATAGTACAAAAATCATTTTTAGCATTAATAATTTTCGATTTTAAATTATACTTAGAAATAACTTTATTAAAAAATATGCCATGAAATAAATATTTAATTATTAATTTATAAATTAGATTAATTTTCTTTCACTTTCATTAATTTTTTCATTTTCTAGACAATAATTAATAAATTTATAGCTATAAATATAATTATATATAATAATATAATATAGAAAAATTATTAGATATGACGAATGTATATTTTTTCTATTTATATAAAAGTAAAATTATATAAATATATTTTTATTTTAATTATATATAAATTTATTTTTTTTATATAAATAAAAAAATATATTCACGTTTTATGTAATAATTTATCTACAATATAATTATAAAAGGGGAGAAAGTTAATGTGTAAACCAGCAAGGACCCATTATTATACTTGTAATCATTTACCTAAGCATGCTAAAAGGAAATTCAAGATCACTTCGATTCCATATTCAAGTGTGACTAATTTAATTATCCATGCTTAGGTCCTACTTATGGATTACGAGGTCCACTCTCTAGGAGAGTGCCTTCAATTAATTCTCTCCTATAAGAATTTGATTTAGTATTAAAATTAAAATTAAAGTTGAAATAATTGAAAATAAAAAATTTGATTCTCAAGTTTATCATTATTTACATTAAATTATATTTGTTTCATTTCATAATTAATATTTTATTTTTTTATATATCTTAATTTAATTGTTTCATTTCATAATTCAAATTATATTTTATCTTAATTTTATAATAATATTTTTATTAAAAAATATAAAAATTAATTAAAAAATATAAAATATGAGGAAATTAGGAAAGTAAAAAGATATTAAAATAATAGATAAATTATAAATTATAAATGAATTAAAAATATTAAAATAGATTAATTTTTTTTTAATAATTATATATTTTATAATTAAAATTTTAATTATGAGATGGAGAGAGTATTATTTAATATATAATTATTAATTAGATATATTTTTATTTAATATTTAATTCATATGTAATATTTTTTATTAAAAATATAAAAATTATCTTATTAAAAAAAATTAAAGTGCTTGAAATCATTATGTGGGTCCTTAAGAATCATGGGGATTTTCACCTCTTGATCCTCATGCTTGTCTAATCAGCATTATTTGCATCTTTATTACATTTTTATAGCCCCAGTCAAAAATTTTGTACTGCCAAATGAGAGTTAGAGGTCTTTGTAATGATTAACTTTAACAAATGAATTCCACACATTTTACTGTTCTTTGTCATGCACATAATTGCTTTTTCTATTTTCTAGGTCAAAGTTTCTCCACGACATACAGTGGGTGTTTGGTGGGGGGTGCATCTGATAAAATTGGAACCTTGCCTACTAATATAAGTTCCTCTCATTTTGAAGTATTTTAACTCTAAATGCTCTATCAAATTTGAGGTTTAAAGTTATATAATTATGGAGTTAATAATACACAGTAAATGTAAATATTCGTAAGTTAATTGTCTACACTTATTATGTAGTAATATATAAAATTAATTTATTAATGTGTTTAATATTAATAATGAGTTATATTTAATTGGCATGAATATATTAACTGTAATAATTAATAATAATTTTAGCAGATATTTATAATCATTGCAATTAATTATTTATTGTTTATTATAAATTAATAGTTATCAGTAATAATTAATATTTAATAATTATTACAAATAATAAAATTAAATAAAATTTTAAATTTAATATTTAATAATTATTATAAATAATAAAATTAAATAAAATTTTAAATTTTAAACTCGTAGGATCATGTCAATAAACTTGTGTTATTAATTTATTATGCTAAGTCAATTTTAAAAAATGACATTAAGTAAATTACTTTTCCTTTTTTTTTTTCTTTTTTAATTTTCAAATATATGGTGCTTATCATTGAAATTTAAGAAAGCCAAAGGAAAATAAAGTTTGCATCGTTTTACCATTAGCCTCATACACCAAGTCATGGTACACACTACACATAGTACATCAAGACCAAGTAACTTTGAATCATGAGCCAACAGTTCAGCCTCAATTTTTTTGTGTAATTTGAGTATAATCATCACTCTTAAAGAACTTTTAAAAATTCTTTTAAGAAAATTGGTTAATCTTCCAAAAAATATAGAGCCAACAACTAACCTAATAAAATTATAGGTCGATCCAATAAAATCTTTAAAAATTTTAATATTTTTAAATTTAAATCCGACCATTAACAGGTCTTATCACTCAAATTAACCGTAGAAAATACTACAGAGACCACTTTGTTTGCCAATAGAAAGAAATATGCTCATGTTTTAGCTAATTATTTTTTTCATCGTGGCATCATTTCAGCTTTAACCTCCTCAGCATTCACGGATAACTTCTGATTACCCTGTTTCCATTTCCACAAGTCCGTCGTTTGCTCCAATGCTCCGGTTTGGACTGGTCATTGCTCAAGTAATGCGTTCTTTGACCTCTTCATTGACAATAGAAGAAGAACCAAACTAAAAGATTGGTCTTTCTTTGTTGTTGAGCGTGCGGAGTTGGTCAACTTTGGTCTCCACTGCCTCTGGACTCAAGATTCTTCCCTTCCCTGAGCTCTGGTGTGCTTCAGGGAGTTAAACCAATAAAAGGCACTAAAATGAAAATGCATGGTATTTAACAACATTTCACATTTATAACTCACAATTGTCAACACGAACAGCATAAAAATGCGTTGATTGCAGTATTCAGAATAATATGGTTTAACCAGAAAAAACAATATCAGCCCCCTAGAGTAAATAACATCCTAACTCAAATGGCTAAAGTAACTAGTTCTGCTCATCTTGCCAATAAGTCCGTGCACTTGTAGATACCCCTTACGCTGATTTCTTCATTTGTCACAAGCCTTTGGAAAAACTGAGAGCCTGCCAAGCCAATCTTATTAACAGCAACTGTTGTTGACAAATCCTAAGTCCGAGAAGCTCACCTCCGGATTCCACAACAATGCCAGACATAATATATAGTTCAAGTTTCTAGCATGGAAGAAGAGAACACGATGAGAACAATGTTAAATACTTGTTCTCTGAACAACACAAGTTTAGCAAGAAAATTTGGCCATAAAATCTAGTTCAAGTTTCTGATTAACAACAAATTAGAGAATCTGTCTTTGACTGAGTATTTTACTAAGCAAAAAGCACATTTGGAAGCATCCTGGAAAAAAATGACTAGGAGAACTTACAAAACACATCTGAGGCATAATGTTCTAATTATTGTCATACTTCTTTCTTTCAGTTAATTACTCAAGGCAGCTATGTTTGAACTAGTCTCTTTCAAGGATTTCCCATCATGTTGCAAGATTTCTCCCAAGGTGCAGTGGTAGCTGTTGGATTTTGGAGGGCAGAAAACTCTCACACAAGCACAAGCACAAACACGCAAACACAGCTCACATACAAGAAATACACAGAAAACAGGTTCTGTAAATTGATCACTAGGCAGCCCTGCATTTATTGATTTTCTTAGACTTTATATAGACATAAAGGTTAGGATTTTGAGCACAAAATTAGATAATAGCCATGCCTTAACCATGCTTCCCTTTCCCAATGACTAGCCATACTTAGATTAATTAAACACTCGAACTAAGACATACCTACTACCTAACCCCACTAACAGTCTTTCTATTATAGCAAGCATCTATAACAGATTTCAAAATACAAAATTCCCACCAAAATGCAAAATATATAGGGAGTATCTAAATAAATTCTCAATTCTCAACACTCCTCATTGAGAATTTTTTTTTTTTTTTTTGATATTCCAGACATCTCAAATTTAACCTAGGAATACGCTTGGTTAGGATTTCAGGAGGCTGCTTCTCAGAACTGCAGTCTTCAAGCTTGATTTTAAAATTCCTTTTTGTCATCAACAGTTTTTTCACCAAAGTTTTCTGCCAAACACTAATTCCTGGATCCTTTTCATAATTCTTGGATTTAAACACAACAAAGTTACACCTTTCTTGGAAGAAATTGGTTTCAATAGCTTGTGAATAAAGAGGAATCTTATTTTCTGAACCAGAAACAACAATTGCAGATTGTTTTTCAAAACTTTTCTTGAATTTCCAGGAACTGTAGGACCTAAATTAGAATCTTCAAGACTTAATTTTGATTTCTTTTTCGCTGGACTCCATTTTTCATCATTTATAGCATTTTCATGCACTTCAGAAGCATTTACACTTTGATTTGCAGAATCTAAGTTCAAAGGCAAACTTCTGTCAACCATCTTGACGCAAGCTATCTCAAGCTCATTTGGATCATAAATAGTGCAGTAGCTATTCTTAAAAAACAGAGAATAACCTCTCTAGCATTGAGCTGCACTCAAATCTTGACCAAAACTTGGTATAAATAAAACATCAGAAATCATTTTGGTACCATCCTTAATTTGGACAGCAATTGAACCTCTGCCTTGTGCTTGAAACACATCTCCATTGCCAACTTGACTTAGTTTTGAAGTTTTTATCCAAAAAAGTAAACGAGAAACAACCTTGGCCATATGAATTGTGCATCCAATATCCACAAACCAAACATTCTTGTCCTTTTGTTGAGAAATTTCAGACACCATAAACAAATGATCATCAACCTAATGTTGATCTTTAATGAATGGGGCTGCTGCTCTTGGTTATGTTTCAACTTGCAAAATTTTTCAGTGTGACCGTATCTATTGCAAAGCCTAGATTGCATTTTCTTCCAGCATTTGCTTTCATGATGATTAGTTCTTTGACAATAAGAATAAGGGGGAAATCTTATTTTATTTGCTTCAGTTTTGCTGCTATTACCTTCTTTAATTTCTTTTTTCTTTGTAGCAAGAAATGGACCTTCTAAGGACTCCTCCTCTCTCAAGGATCTTCTTTGTTCTTGTGTTTGTAAAGCATGCACTAACTCTTGCAAAGTGAGTTGGTTCAGGTCTTTAGAGTCCTCTAAAGATGAAATTTTTGCCTCCAAATTTTCAAGCAAACTAACACACACCTTCTCAACAATTCTCCTATCACTTAGATCTTTACCAAGAAGCCTAAATTTGTTGATTGTACTCGTCAATCTGTCAGAGTATTCTTTGACAGATTCTAAGTCCTTAATCCTCAGCATCTCAAATTCCCTCCTCAAGTTGCGGACTTGCATTTGCCTTGTCTTCTCACTACCTTGGAACTCTGCCTTGATCTTGTTCCAAGCCACCTCAGCTGTGTCACAGGCCATAATCCTTGTGAAAATAACATCAGACACAGCTGAGTGAATGCAAGACAAAGCTTTGAATTTTTCTGCACATTCTTCATTATGTTGCTTGATTTGGGCAACCGTAGGATTGGCTCTCAAGGGAGGTGGATTTGCACCAATTTCCGCAGCATCCCAGAGATCATAAGCTTTCAAGTAAGCCTTCATTTTGACAGACCAAATCTGGTAGTTTTCACCAGAAAAAACAAGAGGTGGAGCAGCAGAAAAATTGTTGGAAGCCATAGGTTGAATATTTAGGTAAGGTCTTTTGAGGAAGTTTTCTCACTTGTTCTTTCTCACCCACAAACCCCTTAAAGATCATCTAAAGCTCTATATCATGTTTACTTTTGGACAGCAGAAAACTCTCAAACAAGCACAAGCACAAACACAAACACAGCTCACACACAAGAAACACAAAGAAAACAGGTCCTGTAAACTGAGCACTAGGCAGCCTTTACATTCATTGATTTTCTTAGAGTTCATATAGAGATAAAGAATAAGCTTTCGAAATAAAAGTAGATAATAATCATGCTTTAACCATGCTTGCCTTTTCCCAATGACTAACCATACTTAGATTACTTAAACACTCGAGCTAACCCATACCTACTACCTAACCCCACAAACAGTCATTATTACAGCAAGCATCTATAATAGATTTCAAAATACAAATTTCCCGCCAAAATGCAAAATATTTAGAGAGTATCTAAGTAAATTTTCAATTATCAACAGTAGCAAACAAAACTTTTGAGCCTCAACAGTAATATGACCAGCAGGGGATGGTTACCCTTCTATAATAAACTTAGGGTGATTATACTCCACAAGTCCTTTGATAACTATACTTGTTTGTAAAATGTAAGCCATCTCATTTGAGTGAGAACAACAATAAACCAGTAAATAAGTAATATGATAATTACGGTTCTCTGAAGCCTAGACTAGTATGGGGGTACAATTTTAAGACTAACAAATCTCTTCACATTCAAATTAATATGAACAGAAGTGGAGGATATTATTTACAGTAGTTTTATTTGCCACTTAGTTAGGATTGGCTAACATGAAATCCTGTGCCATTTCTATAGAGAGGTTAGTATTATGTTATGGAGCCACCGCATCACTTTCTTATCTAGACATCAATTAGCTTTAGGGCCAGACCAGCATGGAGTCTGGTTAACAAACTTTTCTATATAATTAGGCAGCAAAAACTTCAAAGAAGTGAGAAAGAATACTTTCCCATGGAGCCAGTCAATCATTGAAAAAAGAATTACCAGGACGTTACCAGGAATATAATATGTTATAAAGGATCTAATTGGTGAGACCAAGGGAATTAAACCAAAATGCAAAGAGTCTATCACTAACAGTCAATTGTTATTCGGAAAATGATGTTTTCCATTCAAAATACTTATCTGCATTAAACAAAAATAATTAAAATTTGTTCTGCAATAGATGTCAATACCTCACTTCAATTGCACAATAAAATGCTGTTCAATTGTCTTAATTCTATTTGTTCCTTTGCATAGCTTAGCCTTTGTATTCTCGACTCATTAGGAGCAGTTTCATCACTAAATTTTAATTACTTACAGCATTTTGTCATGTAATGTGCTAGAGATCTTGAAAATAAGGAATTTTCATTTAATTTCCTACATTTGCTTAAAGAAGTCAATTCATTTGAAAATTTTATCTCCTACCATGCTTGAATTATAAATGTCATATAACACAGTTTCTTCAACAATTGACAGTACTGTCTCTCAGAGGGAAACCTGATGTTAAAGACAACTCAGAAAACACAATCTGAAATGCAAAATGAATTGAGAAATGTGATCCAACCTTGGCTTAGGATTCTGCATAATTTGCATTACCATTTTGTTTGTCCTTTCTTTTCAAATTTTTGTTAATTTTAGAAGTTGGCAGAATTTACAAGGAATCATGTCTTTTAAAAACTGGGTGAAAAGTATCACTTGAGGTGTGAGAGTATCAAGTATAAACCTAGAACTTGCTTCTCATGTGGTCTCGGTGATAGATATAAAATTATATGTTATTTTGACAATATATACCCTGATGCTTATGCTTACCAGCTGCATAAAATAACAATATGAGAGGCACAACATAAAATTCAGGATCAGAAGCTAATTTAATGCCATCCAACTTATAATGTGACTAACATTGCAAGGTTTCAAAATATTATAAGCATAAGAATGAAAAAATATGTTAATTTTGTGTCAGTAAATTGACATATGATAAAGACTCACCACACAATATTGTCCCAATGAAGGAAACCAGCATGTCCTCTAGCATATGTGAATTTGTACACAGCACCAGACACTAGCAAAAGGAAATAAAAGTAAGCACTGCTAAAATTTCAAATTTAAGCCCTTAAAAGTAGAGATAACAAACAGCTATGGCCATATACTGAAACATTATGCATTGGAATAAGGTTTAATACCTTCATAACCCCCAAGAACAGGATCTTCTGATAGCAAAAGGGGTGTATCCAGGTCAACAAACCTGCAAGGGACATTCGTAATTGAACATTTAGAAAGAAAAGCATTTTACACTTGAAGCGTAAACAACAAAAATTTGCAGATAATGACAAGGTAAATAACACTCGTAAAAAGTATGCTCATTATGTAGGATTGTCATTTGCTTCACAAAAGAATATTAAAGGGTTAATTGCTATTTCCTCCTGTAAAATGACCCAATACACTAAGTTTCCCCCTAATTTTTCAAAAATACACTAACTCGCTCCTCATAAATGTCACAATATACTACTAGACCCTTTCATTCAATTTTGTCATTAGTCAACTTTACAAGAATAATAAAAAGAAAGAAATGTCATTTCCCTTTATTTTTAATTAATTACATTCTATTTTTGTTTTAAATTTTTTTTTTAAAGTTAAAAAAAAAAATTTCATATTTTTTGACAAATTTTAAAATAAAAAATAAACAAAAATATTTTTTATTTTTTATTTGTTATTTTTTATTTTAAAAAATAATTTAAAAAGAAATTAATTTATTTCTTCTTAAATTTTTTAATACAAATAAAAAATTCATTTTCATATTTTTGATAAATTTAAAAATAAAAAATATTTTTATTTTTTATTTTTTATTTTTTATTTTTTATTTTTTAAAAAATAAAATAAAAATATTTTTTAAAAATATTTTCAAATATTTTTAAAAAATATTTTTATTTTCAAATTTGTCAAAAGTATGAAAATATATTTTTAACTTTAAAAAAAATATTTTTTTAAAGTAAAAATAAAATGTAATTAATTAAAATTAAAAAGTAAGGGCATTTATATCTTTTTACTGCTCTTATAGGGTTGACTAACGGCAAAATTGGACGGAAGAGCTTGGTAATATATTGTGATATTCGTCATGGAAGAGTTAGTATATTTTTAAAAGGTCATGGGAGATTTAGTGTATTGAGTCATTCTCCAAGGGGAAAATAGTAATTAACCCAATATTAAATTCACTGCACTTACTTGAAACACCCAAGGCCAGCTGCAAGGTGGCCTGCAAAGCCCATGGCTAGCCTGGTTTCAACCATACCACCAATCATTAGATCCAATCCTGATGCCCTTGCCACCTCAATAATTTCAAGTGCCCCAACAACCCCAACTTTGGCAAGCTTGATGTTGATGACATCTGCAAGATTTCCTTCTACTATTTTCTTCACATCATCTAATCCCCGACAGCTTTCATCAGCTGCAACAGATACCCCATATTTGCCTTTCGCAATATTAGTAACATGACCAAGGCCTTCCCAATCATCTCTATGAACTGGTTGTTCAAAAAGAATAGGAGTAACCTGCATCTCTGTGAGAAGATTATCGTAGTTCAAATTAGTTTGCAGGTCAATGCCTAAATACTTTAACAAAAATTCAATTAGTCAAAATACAATTATGGAGAGAGAGAGAATGCTCAAATCAAGAGTTTTCCTCTCTAGATAAAGTTCATCAATAAAGCTAGTACTCTGATGGAAGACTTACTAAGGATGAGTGTTTAAGCAGGCCAAATATGCATGACCACAAATTTATGGGAATGAAAGCACCAGTAGTAATGCATGTTCAGTAATGGGCAGATCTTGCATTCAGTCCCATTCTAAACACAGATTGCAGGAAAAGCAGCACTGGCACTCGCCAAAGCTCCAGGCTGCAAGATCTGCTAGGGCAGATCATTCAAAGATGCACTATGTGGATATGAAATCAAGAAAGAGAGACCTAATAACATAGAAATCAAGAATGACTTGCTCTACGTTCAGTTGCTAAAAGCTATGATAAAAATGGAGCATTACTAAACATGCATCCGATCTTGCATTCAGTCCCATTCTAAACACAGATTGCAGGAAAAGCAACACTGGCACTCGCAAAAGCTCCAGGCTGCAAGATCTGCTAGGGCAGATCATTCAAACATGCACTATGTGGATATGAAATCAAGAAAGAGAGACCAAATAATGTAGAAATCAAGAATGACTTGCCCTGCGTTCAGTTGCTAAAATCTATGATAAAAACGGAGCATTACTAAACATGCATCCTTTACCATTTAATTTTTCAAGAACTTCAATAGCTTCCTGGGCTTTGTATCCCTCATTAGCATCCAAGATAAATAAGCAATCAGGATGGGCTATTCGTATGGCCTTAAGAACTTCAATGTCTGCCTTAAGGTTCTTTCCCACCTTGAGCTTCAAAGTTTTGAATCCTTGTTTGTGATACTTTGAAGCCAATTCAGCAGCTTCCACAGGTGATACAATGGGAATCTGCATGGGTAAAGTAGATAAGCCTACTTTTCAAGGATAGAGCTTTTATTTATTTAATCGTAATATATATATATAACTATTAATTATTAATCAATAGAGTTAAATGTGAAAGCCTTCAATTGCAAAAAGGCGATGTATCAGGGACTGCAAGAAGAACAAGTATCTTTTAATTACAGAATCACTACCAAAGGCACTGAACTGTTATATCAGTAGTTATGCTGTCTGAAACTCCACCAAATAGTCTCCACAAAGGTATGTCAATGCTATTTGCCACAGCGTCAATTAACGCCATCTCAACTCCAGCCCTAACCTTTAAGAGCAAAAACAGATTATTAGTACATGAAAATAGAAATCCATTTTAGGTACAAAGATGAAAATGAAAATGAACAAAAATAATAATTAGGATGATAAATTTCCATTAGAACCTCATTCCCTGTAATGGTAAACAACCTTCACAAATCAATCAGATGTTTAGTCAAAATTAAAAACAGTTCAAAATTATGAGCAGCTACATACCAAAGTTCTTCAATTGTAAAATATATCACCAAGAGAAGAGATGAGTTGGTAATTTTATGAATTATACTTTCAAAACGTGTATCTCTACTATCTCACAAAATTAATTCGCCATTTAAGTTCCAACAAAATCACAGGAACACCAATATCAGAAAACTTGTCCCAAGTTCGGTAAAAGTTTAAATTTCAGGGTCCATTTGGGAATTGAGTTTGGAGTTGCTTTTCAAAATTACAGTTGAACTTAAAATAAAAAATAAAAAATAAAAATAAATAACTTTTTTGGCTGCTTTTGGTAAATATGGGCTTGGAAAAAGTTAAAAAATCTAGCTTTTCCCAGTGTAAATATTGTAAAACCAGTTTTTGCCAGAAAGCAATTGAATAACAATACCAAACACAACTGGTCATCACACCACAGAACATGCATATATATTGTTTTATACTCACCACAGTCATAATAAAACTAAATGTTATGCACTTTAACTGATACAATCACCCAGGCGAGCAATCTATATTTTCTCAATCAGGAACGTTAAATTGATTGCTTAATCCTCATCCAACTTTTTAACAAACCAAACAGTTTATTCATTTACATTCAATAAACTAGCAAAAGCAGACTAATAGAATTAAAAAACCAAAACCACATTAAATCCCAAAAACCATAACCAACCAAATATGTCAACTCTACTCACAGAAGCAAACTCATGCCCAGGAAGAATCCCGCCAATCTTCTCCAAAAGGGAACCTAACGTCATCGGCGGACTGTTCCTCAGCAACGCACAAGCCTCCCCAGTCTTCATCATAGCCATGGGCTGATCCTCTGCAGTAACAAATGGCAATATTGGAGCCTCACCCCACCCAACACACCCATTACTCAATTCGATCCTAATTGCTACATTCTCTACTTTATCAAGCCTGGATGAGGCAATTGTAAAAGGAGCTATCAAGGGCACATTTAGTGGCCTATTCTCTGCTTTCTCCACATTTACTGTAAAAGTTTCCATCAGGTCCTTAAACCCAAAGCTTGTTTGAGTGTCGGGTGTAGTTGCAGCCATTGATTTGGTTGCATAAATCTGGCAAAAGGGTCTTGGAATTTTCGAAAATTTTGGAACTTTCAAAGGTTTTGGGTGGGTTTGCAAGGAAAAATGGAGACAGGGACAACCAATTGAGAGCATTTGTTTGATTTGGGGTTTTGGGGATTTGAGAGACGAGTTTGATGGTACTTGAGAGGTTTTAATTGGGCTATGAAGGACATAAATCTATGAAAATGAACTTAAACATAAGAAGTTGATATACTGTTAAATTAGAGAAGGTAAGTCCGGGAAAAGCTACTGTTGTTAATTCTTAATATTTCACTAGGTATAATTTTAATTTTAAAATTATTAAAATTTATAATTTCAATCTTCTTAATTATTGATTTTTGTCTCTGATCTTCACAAGTATTAAAATATTATTAGCAAATATAATTTAGTTCCTAAAATTTTATTTATTTATAAAAAATATTTTCTCTGATCTTCACAAGTATTAAAATATTATTAGCAAATATAATTTAGTTCCTAAAATTTTATTTATTTATAAAAAATATTTTTTTAAATTAAATATATAAAAAATAAAAATTAATTATCTTATTTATTTAAAATTAAAAAAAATATTATTTTTAATTTAAAATTACTTTTTATTAAATTAAAATAATTAATTTTTATTTAACTATACTTTTCTAAAATTAAAATAAATAAAATTAATTTTTACTTATTTAATCTATTTTCTAATTTTATATATTTAAAAATTATTTTTATATATTTAATTATATTTTCTTACTTTTTTTATTTAATTAAAATTAAAATATTAAAAAATATATATAAATAATTTTATGTATAATATTTATACATTAAATTTTTATTTATTTATTTTTTATATATTTTAATTTAAAATCAAAATAAATAATATTATTTTATTTAATTAAATAATTAATTTTTAAAAATAATTTATTTTCTTATTTTTTATATATTTGATTAAAAAATATTTTTATATATTAAAATAAAATTATTTTATTTTGTTAAATATGAAAAAATAATTTCATTTAAATAAATATATAAAAAATAAGAAAATAAATTACTTTTAAAAATTAATTATTTAATTAAATAAAAAGTAATTTATATTAATTTTAAATTAAAATATACAATAAATCAATAAATAAAATTATGTATGAATATTTTACACATAAATTTATTCACATGTATTTTTAAATATTTTAATTTTAATTATTAAAATTATACCTTTTAAACGGTAGGGTCAAAATTATACCTTACACATAAAATTATTCACATATATTTTCTTACTTTTTTATTTAATTAAAATTAAAATATTTAAAAATACATGTGAATAATTTTATGTGTAAAATATTCATACATAATTTTATTTATTGA